>CAUZXS010004484.1:130000-132581 GCA_963585895.1 Sepioteuthis lessoniana
TTGGTATGACTCGACATGGGATTGAACCCAGGTCTCCCGGGCCATTGGCGAACACTCTAACCATTATGCCAATGTCCGGTTCCATGTATATAAGGGGGTATGAAATTTCATTTTTATTTTGTAAATTTGTTGCTCATAACGCACTTCTTAAGTATGTAATTGAGTAGCATCTTTTCTATTACAAATGCTAAGATTTTCCTTCCTTCTAAAGATTTTCCCTCTTCTGTGAATGCCACTTTCCAGTATTTCATGCTTTCCGTCATACATTTTAAGAGCTTTTTGGGTATCTTGTACATTTTCAGACAAAATACCATCCAGCTTAGCGGGACAATATCATGGGCCTTTTTGTTGTCAATCCACGCCATGGCTATATTTTTCTGCATCGGTTTTCTCTCCAATAGTATTTGCTGATCAATATACAGTAAATTATCTGTTCCTCTTTGCCAACTGTGATCATCTTTCTGTTCTTCTGAAAATAGTCCACACCACACTAGTGAGTAATATATTACTTTAATCTGTACCTTTTGAATTTTCCGCATCATAGGTAGACACATCATCGGTCAATATTTGTTGGGGCTTGTTCTTTTCGAGCTTTTTCAGGATCAGATTAGCCTTTCTCTTCATTAGCAATTTGGGTATTGTTACTTTACTGGCATCTTCTCAGTATAAGAGTCAATCTCTGATGAATAGATGTGAGTTTTTAAAAACAGAATCAATGTATGTAATCATCAATTTGTGTTTTCAAAATCAGTCCATTCTTGTGTGTTGCTCTGATCAATTCTACGTGTATGATTAACAAACGAGTCCTAGCAATTCTTTTTTTCTTGTTTTTTATCCGTTCGGTCTTTCTGTTTTGTTTTCTATGTTCCCATATTTTTACTCCAAAATAGTTTTGCTTCCTTTGTACATAGGTGGTTTGTCCACGTGCATTCTCCACCACATGTTTGATTGAAATCCCTTTTGTTATTTTAAAATGTTCTTTTTTTGTTTGTATTGCATGACTATGTCCCCGTATCTTTTGGTTCTCCATTCTTTCGCCAATATTTTATTTGTCTTTTCAGGTTACCATATCAGGCTCGTCTGCTGTTTTGATTTGATCTTTTCATCAATACATACCCCTTTGTTTTTTGCCTTCTTTAGATGTTTCGCTTGTGGTTCAGTTTCTCTACTAGTCTTTCTTGTCTATTTTTCCATCAAAGTTTTATATCTCTTCTTGTCTTCCTTAAAGTAACACTGATTTTATCTCAAGCTAGTTTCGTTCCTTCATAAATTACGTGGTGCATTCAATAAGGTTCCAGACTTTTTTGTACATGCATTTAAAATTGTCTTAGACTTTTGAAATATCAGTATGTTATTGCTATACATCTTATGAGATGACTGACCAATTTTTATGATTTCAGGTTCAAAGGAACTGCTGCAGCAGCAATTAGAATACACCCTACTAAAGCCTTATTGTCACAGCTGGTGAATTTCAAATATACAATCTGGACGTGAAGACATTTTAGCAAAACGTTATGCAATAAAATTCTGTTTTAAACTTGGAAAACGTATGGAATACTTCAGACTGATTTTGGAGCTTCTTGTATGAATCGAGCATTAGTTTTTGAGTGGCATAAGAGGTTCAAGGAAAGAGTCTATGGGGGACGATGAGAGGTGTTAGAGGAGTAAGGAAGTTAATACACATGAGTTGGTTGGCTAAAGGGTTAAGGTTAGGGTTACTATGTTGATGTTTTAAGGGAGTTCTGTCTAAGATTCCGTCGGAATAGGCCAGTACTCTTCAAATTAGGTCAGTGGTATTTCCAGCAGGACAATCCACCAGTCCACAACTCCATCCTTGTCACAGACTATTTGACCGAGATGGACATCTAGACAATTGCTCACCCTCGCTATAGTCCAGACCTTGCTCCCTGTGACTTTTCTTATTCCTTATGCTCACAGGCTGTCGTTATGAGACAATTGAGGAAATGAAAAAGGCTGCGACGAAGGCCAATGACACGCTCAGACAAGAGGACTTCCATTGAGCCTTCCAGAAGTTGTTGGAACGGTACAACAAGTGCATTGCGACTGGAGGAGATTACTTCGAAGGAGACTGGATTTTCATGTGTGTACTATCAACAAAAGTGCTAATACGAAAAATGTTTGGAAACTTATTTAATGATCCTCGTAGCTCGTTTAGTTCAGTTATGTTATTCGGAGGGATATTCGATAATAATTTGTTTACATTTTCGGATTCTACCTTTGCTTTTTCCAGTTTTGCTTTCTGATGAATAGAAATGTAGTCTTATTTTCAGCCATAATTTTCTCTATAAATTCTACATTTATTATATCTTTTTGCGTTAAAATTTGTTTTGTGGTGGTAGGCGTTTCTGTTATCAGTATGTTGCTTTCTATTTCTGGTTGAGAATCTTGCTTTTCAGCATTTAATATTTCGGTTCGAGTAAGAGGATCGTGTTGATATTGTTTAATATTTATATGTTTACGTATTTCTCGTATCTCTATGTCTGAAAACAACCTTTCTACAATATCTTCATACCTGAGTCTTTGGCCTTTTTGCATTAAATCTAGCAAACTTAGCCCAAAT
>CAUZXS010004485.1:0-60665 GCA_963585895.1 Sepioteuthis lessoniana
GAAGAGTCCTGGAGACTTGAGGAGACTTGCTGGTGTGAAAAACTCACAAGGAATAATAATAATAATAATAATAATAATAATAATAATAATCCACAACAAAAAAAAAGAATTTGCAAAAAAGACTTTTCTGTCCCAGCTGACTAAGAACAAAAAACCTACCCCGCCAAATACTAGAAAACAGAAACGAGAAAAATGTATGGATACTTCAAGCAACAAACTGGGGAGACTCAAGGTTCCCTGAATATGGCCAAGAAAGGGAAACCTTAATAGAGAAAGTGAATCTGTTTTTATAGCGAACAAAATAATGTCATTTGGATTAATTATATCAAAGCGAAAATAGTTAATACGAAACGAATAGCAAGTGTCGATTAGATAGAGACAGAGAGGAATTCCTTTATAAGCAAATACATCAAACTACTATCAAAGGAATAAAACAACAGACACAAATGGGTGCGAAAGATGATCCACATGGAACTGTGCAAGAAATTAAGATTTAACAATACTACCAAATAGTATACGCACAAACCATAACCCATGCTAGAAAACGGGTCATAAAATTCTCTGGGGTTTGAGATACAAACGGTCCACCAAACCCGGTCAGTTGTCCAAAATTAGTGTTACTTAACAAGAAGAAAAAATATGTCATTTAATGGAATTTGCCGTTTTCATGGGTGAAAATAAAAGAAAAATACGAGGAGATAGACAAATATCTGGCACTTGCCAAAGAGCTGAAACGACTGTGGATCATGAAGATGATGGAAATATTCGTTGTAGTTGGTGCCCTAGGAACAGTTCCTAAGGGCTTGGAAAAAACTGGAGGAGTTGGAGACCACAGGGAGGATCGAGACTCTACCGACCATAACGTTGCTTAAGATTGGCTTGAACTATTTCAGAAGAGTCTTAGAGACCAGTGAAAGACTACCAGCTAACGCTGGTATGAAAAACTCATAACGATACCAAACTACGACTACGACTACTAAAATGATAATAATAAGGTGATCCACTGGGAAATGTGCAAGAAGTTTAAATTTGGCCATACGAACAAATGGTATACGCACAATCCAGAATCCGTCCTGGAAATAAGACGCACAAATCTCTTTGAGATTTTGAGATACAAATGGATCGCCTACTCTCGGCCAGATGACCAGACTTAGCCAGAGTCAGGAAAAAAAGAGAACATACACCCTCACAAACACTCACACTCTCACACATTCTCTCACACATTCTCTCTCTCTCTCTCTCTCTCTCTCACACACACTTATACTTACACGCAGAGAAATAGATTATAAAATAAATAATAAAAATAAAAAAGTAAAAACGAATTCTGAGAATATCCATGAATTGTCATCTATCTATTTTCTCTTCGAGTTCATCCCGGTGGAAGGGAGCACCTTTTAAAACCTCGCAATATGAGGAATAGGCACTCTTCCTTTGCTGTCCTGATTATCCCATTCTGTCCAACAGTCAGCTAACCCTGTGAAGACGGTCGGTTAGCCTGACTCCACAGCTCAATCGTCACTGTCCAACTGCTCCCTTAAACTCGTGGGCCCCTTGCTGCAAAAAAGAAACCCCCATAAACCCTCCAAAACTAACGTATTTAAAAAAAAAAAAACTTGATAAAACGCCAAAAGTTAGAATTTATAACTGACATAAAAACAAAACAAAAACAAAACAACGCAAAAAAGCAAACTTTTCATCTGCATCAAAAATCCTTCTCTGTCTACTTTATCACCAATTAAAATCTGCCTGCCCTTCCAAACTTGTTTTAACCTTAATTTTGATATTACTGTACACAAACATCCACTCGGTACGAGTGCCAGGTGGTGATATTTTTTCAACTAAACTTGACCTCGGGGTGGGGATCTCCCCAGGTCTTTGCCTGCTTGCAGGACAAAGTTTTTGCTTGATGGCTGCGGCGTCCCAAAAGGGGAAAACCGATGAGGTCAAGAATTTTTGCACCTGCTGCGCATGAATCTCGATTCGTGCACAGCTCTAACTATAAAATGGCCTTGTGTAATATTCTGACATGAGATGTCAATTATATACATCCATGTACGTTTAAAGTTCGCCAATGGACCGGGAGACTGGGGTTCAATCCCAGGTCGAGTCATACTAAAGACTCAAAAAATGGTACTTGATACCTTTGCTAAACACTCAGCACTATAAGGTAAGTATCAAGGGTGAAGTGGAGTAATCAAGGGAAAGGTGTAGCGCCCTCCCCTACAACTCGGTGTAGTGGCTATTGAAAAGGGAGCTTTCGGGTTGCCCTCGACTACAGTCGCCAACTTTACTTTTTTACTTACATTTAACCGGACATTGGCATAATGGTTAGAGTGTTCGCCAATGGCCCGGGAAACCTGGGTTCAATCTCAGGTCGAGTCATACCAAAGACTCAGAAAATGCTACTTGATGCTCACTTGCTCAACACTCAGCATTATAAGGTAAGGATCAAGGGTAAAGTGGAGCAATTCAGGGAAAGGAGTAGCGCCCTTTCCTACACCTTGGTGTAGTAGCTATCGAAAAGGGAGCCTTCGGGTCACCCTCGACAAACGTCACCAACTTTACTTACATTTATATATATACGCTATCTATGCACACACACACACACACACACACGCACCTGTACATCACCTGCATATACTTACATATATACTACGTCTATAAGCATACATACACATATAAGTTAAGTAATTACTCTTTGTTTATGCATGTTTGATTGGTTACTTTGTATTTTATGGCATATCAGCCCTTGAGGGTTATTTAATGCCAAATCCGGTTTATATATATATATATATATACTTTTCTACTTATTTTTATCATCCTGTCAGGTTCACCAAAATCTACCATTTCTCCACGCACGTACACACACACACACACACACACACACACATATATATATATATATATATATATCTGTAGAGATGCTGTCAGTATATTCTATGGCCCCCGCCGTCTGGGCTATACAAACTATTCGCTTACAAATTATATATATATATATATATATATATATATATATTATTTGTAAGCGAATAGTTTGTATAGCCCAGACGGCTGGGGCTGTAGAATATACTGACAGCATCCCTGCAGAAGAATAAGACCCAAACCACATCAACGAGTGTCCTGGATATGACATTACATAATCTAATGGTGAGGCTCCAGTAATACTTGAGCTTTGGGGAATACACAGGACCACTTCAATGCATCACTTCCAGGTCCTCCCTGAATCGGAGTGATAGGGATCTATGTTTGACATTTAAACTGAATGCAAACAAATGACTTATGTTCAATTGAATTGTTAGAAATAGAACTGTTTGATCCTTTAACTGTGTGTAAACAAATGACTGATGTTTAATTGAATTGTTAGTGATACATAGCAATACTTGGAACCATTTAACCCTGAGCAAAATAGTATGCTTTTCGTTTAAAAATATTTATCAACTGTTGTATAACATGATGAAGGAATGAAAAACACTTTTCTTTTCAAAGATATATATATATATATATATATATATATATATATATATATATATATATATATATATATATATATATATATATATCTTTATAATTCTCGAAAGAGTCAAAATTGACTGTGAGAGGACACAGACACAGTTTGGCAGAGGACTGCTTTATTGACCTTTTCTTAACCCATGTTGATTCTATATTCAGGCCCTTACATCTTTGCTTCTCTGACGGAAGATTCTCAACTGGGGTCCACTGTTACCCAGTTCCCCCACTTCCCGTTGGCACCCCACACAGCTTCTGTTTGACTTAGCTGTGACTCCAACTGGTGTGTATATGCATTCTCATAATACCTCCACATTACACAGTGCAAACATATAATTTATTCTAAATTGAATTGTAAGTAATAGAACTGTTTGATCATTTAACTGTGTGTAATCAAAGGACTGATGTTTAATTAAATGGTTAGTGATACATAGCAATACTGCGAACCTTTTAATTGTGTGCAAACAAATGAGTAATGTTAAATAGAATTCTTACTACGAAGTAGCAATACTTGTAACCGCTTCGCTGTTTGTAGAAAATAGAATTATTCGTGTTAGATAGAAATATTTGAAACCATTTAACTGTGTGCAAAAAAAAAAACAAAAAAAAAAAAAAAAGAGCTCAGGCTCGTTTAAAAATGTTATCAACAAAATGTGTTTACAAATTATATATTAAATATATATGTATAAACAGAATTTGGGATTGAATAACCTACAACAGTTGATATGCCGTAAAACCAAATTAATCTTAATAGTTAAAATTTCTAACGAGTTTTTAAAGTTCATTTGTTTGCACACAGTTAAATGCTTTCAAGCATTTCTATCTAACACCAATATCCTTAATCAATATTGATTTTTTGTTTGCACACAGTCAAATATTTTTGAGTATAGTTATTTAACATTAGTAATTTTCTTAAAGTATTACAATCGAATGCAAACAATTTGCACACAGTTGTATACTTTCAACTAACCAACTAATACTAGTTAATGATTAAACGGTACTATTTGACCCATAGACGTGACCTTAATAGGTTCTACCTCTCCAGGTCAGAGTGGACATGGGAGTAATAGCATTGAAGAGGTACTCCACATTTCCTAAAGTTCCGGAAATGGAGCTTCAACATCGGATGCAGTTTAGTGTCATACCTCGGATGCTTTTTTTTTCCTCTGCAGAAGTGCAGTTGGCCTATTCTGCAGCCCCAGCAGACAAGGTGTTTATGAATGGATAGTTAAAAAAAACCCAGTAAAACTAAGAAAAGCCAGTGAAAAAAAAAAAAAGAAAAAAGAAAAAAGAAAAAGATAATTTCATCATCTTGATCGATAAAATCAGAAAGACACAGAATTAAATTTAATCTGTCTTTTAAATAGCATCAATGTGTTTGAAACTAACGTTACTTTATTTCCCAAACGTTTTCGGAAAAAAAAGGAAGAGAAAAGACAAGAAATAGAAGAGGAAATGAAAAAAAATCAATGATATTGTCTCAATATAAAGAAATTGATAAACTGCAACTCCTTTTCGTTAAAGCAGACGACAATGTAGGAAACTGGTGGCTGAAATTATAGGATATAATTTCGATTTTAATTTGGTCCTCTAACAACCATTAAAAATTTTCAAATTGATTCACTAATTTAAAGTTTTCTAAGATTTAAAAAATACTTATGCTGCCTTATTTACGGATGA
Organism: Sepioteuthis lessoniana; assembly: GCA_963585895.1. Taxonomy (NCBI): domain Eukaryota; kingdom Metazoa; phylum Mollusca; class Cephalopoda; order Myopsida; family Loliginidae; genus Sepioteuthis; species Sepioteuthis lessoniana. Next base: position 5,188 of record CAUZXS010004485.1, read on the forward strand.
TATGAAATTTTGAGTAAATATAAAAGTCTTATAAGAGATAAAAAGAAATGAAAGACAAAATCAAAAAGAAAGGATTATAATTGGGGACATTTTTTTTTATTGGATTCGATTATCATTAAACTACTTTAAGTTTTAAAAGAATTTTTTCTAATATTCTGGGATTATTTTTTCGATTTGAAAATATATTTGAAATGTAAAACCGTTATTTTTTCAGCTTTAACTTTTCAAAAGATTTTTTTTCTCAAAATTTCTGAATATTTTTATTAAAAATATTTTTGCAGTAAATTATTTCGTTCCTTTTTTTTTTTTTTTTTTTCCTGGCGTTTCTTTAAAAATAGGACATTCTGATTGACAAAATATTTTCCGATAAAAAAACAAAACAAAACGAAAAAAAAAAAAAACAAAAAAAACAAAAAAACAAGACAAAAAGAAAAAAAATGCTTAGTCTATTGTTAGTAAGCGTAAGTGATCATAACATTTTTATCTTCAGTTTCAGAAATATTTTTTGAATTGAAAAAATGTAAATATCCTATGAGCATTTTTATATTGAGAGAGAAAACATAAAAAATCTGCGAATGTATGTGTGTGTGTGTGCGTGCGTGTGTGTGTGTGTGCAAGAGAGAGAGAGAGAGAAGCGTAGAGATGGAGTTAGAATGAGAAAGAGAAAGAATGAGAAAAAACGGAAAGGGAAGTAAAAACGGATAGGGAAGAAAAAAGGAAGAGAGAGAGAGAGAGAGAGAGAGAGAGAGAGAGAGAGAGAGAGAGAGAGAGAAGCGTAGAGATGGAATTAGAATGAGAAAGAGAAAGAATGAGAAAAAACGGATAGGGAAGTAAAAACGGATAGGGAAGAAAAAAGGAAAAGAGAGAGAGAGAGAGAGAGAGAGAGAAGCGTAGAGATGGAGTTAGAATGAGAAAGAGAAAGAATGAGAAAAAACGGATAGGGAAGTAAAAACGGATAGGGAAGAAAAAAGGAAAAGAGAGAGAGAGTTTGAATAGGAGAAAAAGAGAGAGGATTAGAATGACAAAGAGGGATAGAACGAGAAGTAGGGGGATATTGATTGAATAAGAAGGGGAGAAAAAGAGAGAGAACGAAAATGGGAGAGAAAGAATGATAATAAAAAAGAGAATGAAAAAGACAGAATGAAAAAGAGAGAACAAGAGACAGAGGGATCAAGGGAAAGAAATAGAATAAAAAGGAAGTGGGAGAGGGAGAATTAGAATGAGAGAGAAAGAGAGAAAATGAAAATGAGAGAAGAATGGATAGAGTGAGAAGGGAAGTGAAAGAGATAGAATGTTAATGAGAGAGAAAGAAAGGGAATGAGAAAGGGATAGAAAGAAAGAGAATAAGAATAAGAGAGAAAGTGACCGAACGAGAATGGGTAAAAAGAGAGTGAAAATTGGAAAGAAAGAATTTGGCTTTTTTTTCTTTTGTTTTTTAATTGGCATATCAACCTTTCGGAGGTTATTTAATGCTAAAGCCAAACTTTTAGAAGGATAGCAGCGGTAATATTTAACCCGTAGCTGATGGTATAAGTGAGATCGTACCTTTACAAAGCGTTTTAGTCCGAAAGTGAACGTAATAGCGCGACTGGAGTTCGAACCCGTTTACCACGATGTTCCCCCTTCTGAGAGAAAGAGAGAGAATAACATAAAAGTAGGCAAAGAAGATAAATAGAAGTATTAGGAAGGGGAGTAAAAAAAAGTCAAACAAAGTAAAAAGAAAGCTAGAGAAAAAGACTCTATTGTATATTTGCCAGGATTGATAACTGGGCCTGTTCAATCAGTTAGCCCATTGACAAATATGCTCCTGTCTCAATAAATGGTTTACTGAATACGTCAAGCGGGGTCTATGAGAAGTGGGTTCAGTCGGTACGTCGATCCGAGGCCCAGAAAGCCTAAGAAAGACCACTACTTTTCTGACAACTCACTCTCTAAGAAAGAATATTGTTATTCGGTTATTCTTGTACTTCTGGCATTTCTGAAATTTTACCAATGCTCATATTCAGAAAACATAAATGTTATGCTTTCACGTTCTATCAGCGGAGGTTAGAATAAGTCGCTTCCTATACAAAGGAGCGGTGCCGGCCCCTAAAAGAAGCATCCTGTGAATAGCCCTAAACGGCACCTGATAGTGAGGCTCCAGTTTTAGAGATCTGGATCATGTGGAGTACTCTTTCACTTCCATTACTCCCGGGTCCACTCTGACCTGGTGTGGTAGTACCTGTTAAGGTCCTCCTTATAGGTCAAATAGATAAAAATTATTCGTATTCGATAGGACCGAATGCAAAAAACCACCAAAAAACAAAACACAAAAAATAAAAATAACCCAAAAAACAAACAAAAAACCTTTTAAGAAGCAACTACTAAAAAATATATATTTGAATGTACAATAAACACTATTTTTTAACCGCCAGGCATAGAATAACACTTAACGAATTGATATGCCTTTAAACTCAGTCAATTGTGCCTTTATCATTAAACACCCAAAAGCTGTCGGCTTTGTCCACAATTAAGGTGTTCGGAAAGTAATTATATTTTAGCTGTGAGGATATAAAAACAAATGTAAGTTAAATTTTATGTTAAAATAATCATCAAAAATGAAATCACCTTCATTTCAACGACTTCAGTTCAACAGGAAGACAAATTTTTGATTCAATTGTTCAAAGAAATCTGAGGCTTTTCCAGAAACAAAGTTTGAAAAATCGTTCGCAATGTCTTTTTTTCTGAATGTTCAGTCATTTATAAAATCTTCTTTTGATCGAAACAAATAAAAATCTGTTGATGAATTCTAGTGAGTTTAGAGCAAGTAAAAGAAGCTCTCATCCTTATGATTTTATTTTTTTTCTTGGATTTGTTGAGCTGCAGTCACTGAAAATGAAGGCGATAACATTTTTGATGTTAATTTAAATAATTCTAACTTGCATTCGTTTTTATATCCTCTCTGATAAAATATATTTTCTTTAGGAACCACTTGATAAATTTAACTTGCATTCGTTTTTTCTCCTCTTGTTACATATTGAATTTTAATAGCCGGTTTGTGTGGGTTTCCCAAATAGGATGCGCAACAGTGTCCTAAGGTAAGCTTTGGATTGCAGAAATGCCACGTGAATTGCGTGAGGCGCAGGAAGGAAATGTTTGGGCATCATAAAACATATATATATATTGACGGGAGTTTTCGACCCCAGCGGTCAGTCGGAGTCGACAGTCAGTACAGAGAGCAGTTAGTCAGCCGTTTTGGGCGCTAGCCTGCAGGGGCAGCGGCTCCCGGGTTGAGAACCTGTCCTGTATCAGTCTCTTTATTTCTTGTAAAGATTTACAAGAAGGCACAAGGTCTTAAGTCCTGTATCAGTCTCCCGTGAAAGAAGCAGGGCTGTAAATATATCTATCTCCACTCAGTGTAAAACAGCAGTTCCTAACCGACTCTCTCTCTTTCTCTCTCTCTCTCTCTCTCATACAGCCATTTCGCTATGACTCGTAGTAATAAGGAAGAGAGATTATATTTTGATAAACAGATGTTGTTGTCACTTCCTCTCTGCTTGACAACACTCTCCGGTAAAACATAATTATTTTCCGAACACGCTAAAACTTTATCATAAACATCTTTCTACGAAAGCTCTAACCCGACGGAGAGGGTTAGAGCTTGGGGGACGGCCTCCTGAGGTTCGATGAGTATGTCAGTCACGGCCGCGTGACGCTAGTGCTGGGATTCCCCGGCACTCACGTCAGGGAGCCTCGACTGACCGTCGCCCGAGAAAGAAACATGACTCGCGTTATTTGCCACACGGCCGACCTAAGTGTGTTATGTCCACAAACGATCCGGTATTTGTCGAGTATGACACAAGGCCTTTTTATCGTGAGAACTAGGCGCAAAGCCGTGGCCCATACACGCCCAGCAATTCCAAAAATGCCTTGAGTCCCGTCGGCATTCCCCTAAAAAATGGGGCCTCAGGCGCTAGAGTACAAACCTAGCCCCACCCGGAAAGAATTACAGTTTGGGGGCGACGGACCCTTGACACTCAAGGTGCACCGGTCTCAACCACATGATGTGAATGTTGAGCTTCCCCGGCTCTCTCGTAAGGCAGCCTCGACCGACCATCGTCTGAGACAAGACACATCCGATGCGATTCGCGTCGTTCGCCTCACGGCTGGCCGAAGTATGTTATATTTACGAACAATCCTGTCAGTACTGCAATTGATCGCCGCCTATATTTCTCCTGTATGTATTCTGTACGGTCATATTTTCATGGGACGTGCGCGTGTGTGCAAATATGCATATCTATAAGCCGTCCCCGGATAATATTCTTTTAGCCACCCCACATAGGTAATATTTTTAAACGAGCCAGAGCTCATGCATTTGCACAAGGTTGAATGATTTTAAGTATTTCGATTAATTGTTTGCACATAGTTAAATGGTTTCAAGTATTCATATGTAATACTAATAATTTACTTTAGCATTAATCATTTCTTTGCACACAGTTAAATGGTTTCAAGGATAGTAAATTGTTTTAGTTGACCCATAGATGGTACGCTAACAGGTACAACCACTCCAGGCCAGAGTGGATCTGGAAGTAATGGTAATTCATCAAAGCTCGAGGACTAGAGCCTCATCATCAGATGCAGTTCAATGTCATATCAAGGACACTCGTTGCAAGGATCTTACCCCTCTGTAGAGGTGCAGTTAGCGTATTAGCCCCACCAGCTGCCAAGACTGTATGATACATGCACGTTGACAATGTTTGTGCAGCTGAGTGTATGCATGTCTGTATGCAAATGCAAGCACACATATATATGGCTCCATTTGTTCACATATGTAGAAATATAGCTGTTTGGATTGATAGACATACGTGGTGCCTTCAATAAGTTTCCAGGCTGATTTTTGGATAGGTATTTAAAATTGTCGTAGACTCTTGAAAATTCAGTATGTATACTATACATCTTATGAGATGACTGACCAATTTTTATGATTTCAGGTTCAAATGAACAGCTACAGCAACAATTGGGATACACCCTACTAAAGCCTGATTGTCACAGCTGGTGAATGTAAAAAATGCAATCTGCGTGTGAGGACACTTTAGAAGAACGATATGCAATAAAATTCTGTTTTAAACTTGGAAAAAATGCCACAGAAACGTATGGAATGCTTCAGACTGCTTTTCGACCATCTTGCATGAATCGAGCATCAGCTTTTGAGTGGCATAAGAGATTCAAGGAAGACAGGGAGTCTGTTAGGGATGATGAGAGGTGTGGGAGGAGTAAGAAAGTCAATACACCAGAGTTGATTGGCCAAAGGGTTAGAGTTACTATGTTGAGGTTTTAAGGGAGTTCAGGAAGAGATTCCGGGTCAGTGGCATTTCCAGCAGGACAATGCACCAGTCCACAACTCCATCCTTGTCACAGACTATTTGACCAAGATGGGTATCAAGACAGTTCGTCACCCTCCCTATAGTCCAGACCTTGCTCCCTGTGACTTTTGGTTATTCCCTAAGCTCAGAGGCTGTCGTTATGAGACAATTGAGGAGATGAAAGAGGCTGTGACGAAGGTCATTGACACGCTCACACAAGAGGACTTCCATGGGTACAAGTGCATTGTAGCCGAAGGAGATTACTTCGAAAGGGACTAGAGTTTCATGTGTGTACTATCAATGAAAGTGCCCATACGAAAAAGTCTGGAAACTTATTTAATGATCCTCGTATATATATATATATATATATATATATATATAGAGAGAGAGAGAGAGAGAGAAGTAGATAGATATGTACTGAGAGATAGCAACTAAGAGATTGGCTTTTATAGATAGATAGTGTGAGACTTGCAGAGGGTGATTGTCATGTGAAGGCTTTTATAGATAGAGACAGAGCAGTACAGAAGCAGCAATGAAGAGTTAGGTCTTTATAGATAGATGGTGAGAGACAATCATATGGTGTAGCAATAAGAAGGCTTATATATAGAGATAGATAGATAGATAGATAGATAGATAGATAGATAGATAGATCTGTGCATAGATTGCAATGATGAATCGGGCCTTTATAGATAGAGAGTGTGAGACTTGCAGAGGGTGATTGTCATGTGAAGGCTTTTATATATATATATATATATATATATATAGAGAGAGAGAGAGATAGATAGATAGATAGATAGATAGATAGATGGATAGATAGATAGATAGATAGATCTGTGCATAGATTGCAATGATGAATCGGGCCTTTATAGATAGAGAGTGTGAGACTTGCAGAGGGGGATTGTCATGTGAAGGCTTTTATATATATATATATATATATATATATAGAGAGAGAGAGAGATAGATAGATAGATAGATAGATAGATCTGTGCATAGATTGCAATGATGAATCGGGCCTTTATAGATAGAGAGTGAGATAATGTATTGAGCGACAGCAATAAGAAACCTTTTATAGATAGAGACAAGACAGTACAAAAAGATAGCAATGAGGAGGTAAGCTTTTATTGATAAATAGAAACTAACTTGTTCAGAAAAGTAGCAATGAGGGGCCCTTATAAATAGGTAGAGTCAGATCTGTACGTAGAGATAGTAACGAGTTGGTCGGTCTTTATTGATAAATGGAAACAGACATGCGCAGAGAGATAGCAATGAGAAAGCCATTACCGATTGTAACAGAATTGTGTAAGCCTTTATAGATAGAGAAAGAACGAAACAGATATTTACAGCTTTCTGCATATCACATATTTTACAAATATGAACTATTGAAGAGGTTTGGAAGATTGTGTTGCACCTATCTTCCATCGATACTATCTGTTTATTTTGTTGCGAGAAATGTTGATAAACTAAACAAGCGAATATGTAAGGACAGCGAACACAAGTCATTTAATTTCCAAACTTTTCCCGTGTTATCTAGATCTCCATCGTTCTGCTTAATGCAATTTTAACCAAACCACAGCCACAGGTTTGCCATGTCATTCAATTCAAACTAAGTGGATTGCGTCACTCCTTTTCTGAGACATCTCAGTGCCTGTAGAGGGCGTCTCAACCGCAGAGAGACCAACGGCAAAATCACCACAACCGGAAACAGAATAAAATCTTACATTTTATTTGCTAGCTTACAGGAAATAAACAGTAGAGAGAGAGAGAGAGAGAGAGAGAGAGAGAGAGAGAGAGAGAGAGAGAGAAGCGAGGAGGAAGTAATAACAGTAGTAGAAAGAGAGAAAAGAAATAATAGTGACAAAGAGAGGGAGAGAGAAAATAAATTATAGTTGGAGAGAGGGGGGTAGAGAGAAAAGAAATAATAATGACAATGAGAGAGCGAAAAAAATAGTAGTGGCAGAGAGAGAGGGGGGAAGATAATAATGCCAGAGAAAGAGAGAGAGAGAGAGAGATGAAAGAAATAATAGTAGCCGAGAGAGAGAGAGAGAGAGAGAGAGAGAGAGAGAGTTTCAAACTGGTGGTTTTTCATTGGGGTCTAAGTGACAGCAAGTCTCTAGGGTTACCAGAACTTCTCTAATTAACGTAGCCGATTTTCGTCGTGCTGTCGTCTTGATGATCTTAATTCTTCTTCTCATCTCCGGTTTCCCTAGTCTCTCTTCCAGGTTCTTGATAATTGTTCTAAGAATTCTTATTACGATTCGTATCTCGGATACCTGTATGTTTCGCAATTATTTTCAGCTGACTAGCATGGTCCTGATATTTGTCCAATTCTTTGTCTTCTTTCTCTCGAACCTTGAGATCTACTGACCCGGCGAAATCCACGGGACGACAAATTCTTTTCTTCTTAATAAATAAACTTGGGTTATTATTATCACTATTTTCAATCTTTGCAAGTTTTTTTCATATCAGTTTTAACTGGTGGTTTTTCATTGAGAGCTGAGTGACAACAAGTCCCTGCAGGTCTCTAGGACTCTTCTCAATAATCTAGAAGTGTCGTGGTTTGAACGGTCTCAATTCTTACTCTAATCTCTCGTTCCCCCGGGTTTTTTTCTAGTTCCTTGGGAACTATTCCAAGTGCTCCAACTTGGATAGGTATCACTGTCTCTTCATGTTCCGAATTTTTTTTAGTTCATTAGAATGATCCAAGACCCCGATCAAATTAGTCGTGGCTGCTTGTCTTATATATATGTATATATATAAAGAAAGTAGGAAAACGAAGTATTCCAAATTTCATGAATTTATCATGGTGAAAAGTCAACGTTAAACGTTTCGGTTTAAATAACCTTTATCACGACATTAAATTCGTGGAAAATGCTGTCTGAACAGTGATAGATGTTTATTTGTGAATTTAAAAAAAATAAATATCCATTCCTGTTCAAACAACATTTTTCACGATCTTAAATCCTGATAAAAGCTATTTAAACCAAAACGTTTAACGTTGACTTTCCATCAAAATAAATTCATCAAATCTGGAATTTTTTGCTTTTTACTTTCTTCATAATGTCGGATTTATTTTCATATTTACTTCCATATATATATATATATATATATAGATAGATAGATAGTGTGTGTGTGTGTGTGTGTGTGTGTGTGTGTGTGTGTGTGTGTGTGTGTGTGTGTGTGTCTGTTTAAGGAGCTGATTTTCTTGCAGACATGTCTTATGAAAATCATAGACAAGGATTTGAAGATTTTTTAACATTAGATTTTTCTGGTTCAGATCCTGCAAATGAGAATAAAGGCAGTTTAAAGATTGTCCGAAATCTCGGGCCGTAACATAAGAAATTTCGGATAATTATTAAACAGCCTTCATTTTCATTTGCGACATCCCATTCGAGAAAAAGAAAAGGCCCATAACCCCCCCCCCCACAACAACAACCAAAAACACCTTTAACCATGGTATGGCAACCTGTCTTGTTGAAGAAAAACTATTCAAACCTGTTAAACACCACTTGAAAATTGACCTTATGTCATATCCTGCTCGTGTGAAGGGTTTGCTAAATAGGCGTCTGTGTATACGTGTGTGTATGTGTGTGTGTGTGCATCTGTTGAACTCTAATTTCATAGTGATATACTGGCTGAAAATATTATCCTATTGCCTTGAAGTACGATGTCGATTTTGATCTGGATATATAGTATGCCTATCCTCTGGGGTAGCATTGATCAGTGACTATCATCTTGTTGTATTGCTGGTATGTTTAATCGTGAGCAAATTGAAATACATATTCGGGCTATAGCAATTTTATTTTTCGTCAATGTACCTCTATAAATACAATTGTATACTTTTAGAGACGTATGTATCTATTCCATCGAGTGATATCAAATTTGCTTTTCGTATCAGTAATCTGTGGTCAGGTCCAGGTAAAAGCCTTAAATATATCTTCATCTATCAATAAACAAAGACGTATCGTATCTATATCAGATTATATGCACATGTATACGCGATTATTCTGCAAAATAAACACATCTGCATTCCAAGCCTTGTTAATAAAATCATTCGAAAGCTTTAATTTTCACATTTTCATTTCAAATCTGCTCTCTCTCTCTCTCTCTCTATTTCTCTCTTTATCTCTCTCTCTCTCTTTCTTAGTTTTTTGCTTCGAGCAAGAAACAAAAACATTTTTCTCTGTTTTTTTGCTTCCCTTAATATTTGACGCAGTTCCGCATCAGAACCATTTGTTATCGATTGATTTAGGAATTGAGTAACAATTAAATCTCCCTCTTAGGCACACTCGAGTGAAAGTAAAGGTATCGTGTCAGCTATAGGAGAAAAATCATGACAAAAAGGAAACTGTATATGACCTTGTGTAACGGGAAAAAAACATTTCATTTTTGTCAATTATATATACATTTTTTTAAAAATTGTTAATTGAGACCTACGGCGTAAATTAAAAGAAAGAAAATTTGAAAAACTCCTGAAAGCAGATGTTATCAGAATTGTCAAAATCAGTTTTGTGCAATTGATAAAAATGATATCTTTTTCTTTTGTCGAAATATTGAATTAAATATGGATAACTTTTACAATTACCTTTTCCCAGCACGCACACGCACACGCACACATAAACACACATACACATTCATAAACATACACACACATACACATACATAAACTTACACACACATACACATTCATAAACATACACACACATACACATACATAAACTTACACACACATATTGAAGCTAGGATAGCGTAGACGCAGTGTCAGCGGTGCTTGGTGACTATCAATCTCTCGTCTATACGTTCATCAGGATTGATGAACGCATAGGCGAGAAACTGACAGTGGATTAGTACCGTTGTTGTATAGCCGCATACATATATATATATATATATATATATACACACACAAATATAAGCAGAAACATAATCAAACATAATATACTAACTTCAATGAACGAACGAACACACTTCTTTATAAAAATATATCTCTCACACTTTATTCACGAAAGGGTGATGTTTCATGTGTGTGAGAGGTGAGTGGACAGACTTCAATATTAACCCAGCAGTACTTCTTTCTTATCTTGGCTTGGTTGCTCAACCGTGGGTCACTGAGGGCCTAAAGCCCTCTGTCTGCCGCTGGCTCTCAATTCTGCATCTTGACCCCAATTGACTCCAACTGGCTCGAACCGCCTCGGGCACCTGGTTATATAATTGTCTTACATCCACCTGCTTCCGCAGTTCTTCCACTTATTTACACAGGTGCATCTCTTGATTGACGGCTCGGTCGAGGGTCAGTATGTTACACCGTTTGACTGTACGTCCACGCTCTCAAAACATAAATATTTACGTCTTTTATTTGTATGAATAAAAAGCAAGATTATTAATGCGTGTTAATAAAATTGAAAGAAAATACTTTGCTATACAGGCATATATATATATATATATAATACATTTTGCTATGTCTATAAATAGCGCTCAATATCAGTGAGAGAGCATATATATCTAAGTTAGGATTGCGTATACACAGTAAACGGCGTTTGGTGACTGTTAGTTTATATATATATATATAGAAAGAGAGATAATACATTATGCTATGTCTATAAATAAAGTGTGCGTATATATTTATACATATTTATTGATCCGATGATGGAATAGGCAAGAAACCAACCGTAACCAAGTGCCGTTGATTCTATGTATACGCTATCTGAACACACACACACACACACACATACACACACATACACATATATATATATCAATGAAATTGTTACCCAATCGGTTAGGGCTGTAGAATACTCCGACTGCACCTCTGCAGAGGGGTAAGATCACCCCAAACGAGTTTCCTGAATATGACCCGGAACAGTTTGATGGTGAGGTTCCAGTGATGCTAGAGGTTTGAGGCATATGGAGCATCATTAACATCGCTACCAAATCAACTTTGGCCTGGAGTGGTAGCATCTGATAGGGTCCTATCTATGGGTCACGTAGAACTAAACTGTGTACTTATGCTAAACTGAATTGCCTTTAATAGAACTGTTTTTGTATGCTAAACTGAATTGTTTGAAATGGAACTGTTTTTGATATTCAAACCCTACTTACGCTAAATTGGATTGTTTAATATAGAACTGTTTTGACATTTAACTATCTGTAAACAAAATATATACTTAAACTAAACTGAATTGGTTGAAACAATCAACCAACCAATAAAATGATGATGAAATAAAAAAATTATTCATTTTACAAAGCATATAACTTTTTTTCAACATAATCTACTTCCTGTTTAATACAATTAATTTTTTTGCAAATATTATATATATATATAATTCAAGTCGTGTGTAATGTTCTCCTGGTAAAGGTAGAAAAATGAGGACACTTAAACGAAAGAATAAATCAAAATACAAAAGGTAAGGTTCAGTCCACCATTAGCCCAAGACTATTCTATAATTAGTTACATCACTTTTGTTATAGATCCTCCCCTGATGATGGCCCAAAGTCGGGCAGAAAGTACTAGGGATAAATACAACTATGGACAATACATAAATCAATTCCCCCAGAATACGATAAAAGTAATACGGGAATTCGAACGGATCCAGAAGAAAATATGTAGACATAAAATGTCTGTTATGTTTAATGAAATTTGCATTAACGAAGAAATGCTGCCTATATATATATATATATATATATATATATATATATATATATATATATATATGCTTTTTTCTCTTAAAAAACAACAATCGGTCACTTTAAGATAATAAATTTATTTCCATCCCATTAAAAGCATTGATTTAAATCAATGTTCTAAAACAATGAACTGGACTTCTTCAGATCCAACAAGAAATCTTTTTCTCATTAAGGGTTTTCGAACTATTGTCTTCATCTTTATAGTTATTTACACAACATTTCGGCCGAAATGTCCTCCGGCCTTCCTCAGTTGTTTGTCGAACTCGGGAACCTACACGGAACTTCGAACTACGTCCTTTATTGAATCCACGAATCCTTTTCTGATTCCGTTAACCATAACCGGGAACAGATGTTAAGTATTCCTGTATTGTTACTTGCCTGCAGTCAGGATTGAACCTGCAACCTCCTGATGATTGTCTCCTTAGAAGCAGGACACATAGCGAACGATTATAAGCGTTGGTTCCCTAAGCCGAAACGTTGAGGAAATAGCAATAAAGATGAAGACAATAGTCCAAAAACCCTTAATGATAAAAATTATCAAGCTTCATCAGAGAAATTCAAATAACCAAGAAATCTTTGTTGGGTTTTTTAAGAGAAAATTATTTGCTCTCTGGATTTTAATTACATTGAGCTCTTTACCTGGATTATTTAAATTTAATATTTTATCTTTGAATTTTATTTGTACTGATTGGAATTATTCTCTACGATGTATTTACTGGACTGAATGATATCTTATATATATATATATATATACACCGTACAACTACCATAAATATTTAGTACCAAATATATATAGTACTGAATAGTTAAAAAATGTGAAAAAGCATTGTTTGTAAATCGAGCTTGAGTAAATAACAACAAAATTCTAATTAAATATAATTATTATTTCAATATGATAAGTCTGAGCAATCATTTTAATATGATAATTTCATCATTTGATTTTTTTTAAGTTGAATATTCTAATTTGGTAGGGTTAGTCATGACTTGCAACAATATTGTTTCCCGTTGATAATTGTTTATCGCTAGAGACACCCTCTCGATGACAGCCCACATTTCTTCATGTGGAAGTTCTTTTGAGCTCGATAAGTACGCATACTAAATTTGGTAACTTTACAACAATTAATTCGACTGGGTAGATAAAATAGGCAAACTTCTCTATTATCCTATTTACCCAATCCCTCCGCTCAGGCAGGATATGACACAAGGTCAATTTTTAAGCGGAGTTTAACAGGTTTCAATTCAGAGTTTTCCTTCTCCTAGACTAGTTGCCTCAACAAGGCTGAAGAACCTAGTCTGTCCTACTATTTGCCCATAGCTGGAGGGAGAATAATTGGATTCATACCTTTCCCAAGGGTATTAGTGCTATGTGAAATGCAATCAGTCTCGTCCAGGATTTGAACTCGAATCGCCGTGTCCATTTCCTACGACGATAAGGATTACACCACGGGCACCTCCAAACTTCTCTCTCTCTCTCTCTCTCTATATATATATATATATGTGTGTGTGTGTGTGTGCGTGTGTGTGTGTGTATATATATATATGTGTGTGTGTGTGTGTATATATATATATGTGTGTGTGTGTGTGTATATATATATATATATGTGTGTGTGTGTGTATATATATATATATATGTGTGTGTGTGTGTATATATATGTGTGTGTGTGTGTGTATATATATATATATGTGTGTGTGTGTGTGTGTGTATATATATATATAGATATATATATATGTGTGTGTGTGTGTGTATATATATATATATGTGTGTGTGTGTGTGTGCGTGTGTATATATATATGTGTGTGTGTGTGTGTGTGTGTATATATATGTGTGTGTGTGTGTGTGTGTGTGTATATATATATATATATATATATATATGTGTGTGTGTGTGTGTATATATATATATATATATATATATGTGTGTGTGTGTGTGTGTGTATTTGGGCATCATTTCTTCGTTAATACATATTTGATTTAACAGTATAGACATCCTTTGTCTATACATTTTTGTATTTATCCTTTCGAGTCGCCGCATCGACTTTATTGTATCCGGCGGGAATTGGTTAAGGAGCATCCCATAATTAATTGGTCCCCTGGTACTTTTTGTCCGATCTTAGGCCATCATCAGAGTTGTGACCTTTGCATGTACATTACTACTTTGTAAGTGTTAAATTCTTATAATTCATACCAGTGTGTTGTTTTTGCGTTTTTTTTAAATATATATAATAAAAATTTGGCGACAGTAGTCGAAGGTGACCCGAAGGCTCCCTTTTTGATAGCTACTACACTGGGGTGTAGGGGAGGGCGCAACTCCTTTTCCTGGATTGCTCCACTGTACCCTTGATACGTACCTTATATTGCTGAGTGTTAAGCAAGGAGTTATCAAGTACCTTTTTTAAAAGTCTTTGATATGACGCAACCTGGGATTGAACTCAGGTCTCCCGGAGCATTGGCGAACACTCTACCCACTAGGCCAATATATATTCGCTTAGATACCCAAACATGAGAGATGGAGATGTCTTGAGGAAAGTACGATATTGATAATTGCAATCATTCTGATTATTTTAACTGAATAAGTAAGAATTTGTATCTTTGAGAAATGACTTTAAAAATGGAAAATGTCTTCGATTGATTATGTGGAGAAACACAAGGAGAAATTCTTACTTCTATCGTTTCTGAATCTTTAAGTCTGACTTTGCACACATGAAAACTAGTGGAATATTTCTAAAAATAAAAAGGACCCGAAAATCAATGTCATCCAATTCATAAATTACATTATATTTGCTAAAGCGATCAACCTAGAAAAAAGATTATTGTTCTTTATAGATCGAAAGCCATAAGCTAGAATTGGCTGGATTGGCGTCTTTCAAGGTCTGAAGCCGAAGAAATGGGAATTAATTATTAAAATGCACCAGAGATGCACGTCGAAGTAGCACAAGGCTGCAAAATGCTTCCTAACTTGGAAATGGTGATCAGAGAGATTGATATAGAGAGAAATGAAAGTGAAATAAAGAGGGTGAAGCTAACACAGGAAGGGAGGGGGGGAAAGTGGAGAGAGAAAGAAAGAAAGACAGAGAAGAAGAGAGAGGGATTAAGTGGGAGGGAACTAGGAATTCAGAATGAGAAAAGAGTAGCCGAGAGAGAGAGAGAGAGAGAGAGAGAGAGAGAGAGAGAGAGAGAGAGAGAGAGAGATTTCTCTTGATTTTTACCGCTTCAAATTGACTGAACTTGAATCAAAGATTAACGAGAGACGTCAAATACAAAAACCAAATAAATGTATCTCTACGTAAACTTGCGTTTCGTAAATTTTGGGGTATACCCTTACCCACAGAATAAGCGCTAGGTAGTGCGGGGCTTGATAAAAAAATTGTTCGTAGTGCCCTCTATCCGAAAAAATCATTTCCGAGTCATCGGTTTTTGTGATGTCATTTTCTATAAATAGAATCGCCAAATTATTTATTGCCTGGTTAAATGGCGTTGTAGAATTTGTCGAATACATCTCTGAGGGAGGGGGTCCCCCCAACACTATCAAGAAGTGTCCTGATTATGACACTAAATTGCACCTACTGATGAGGCTTCAGTTCAAGAGCTTTAGGGATAGTGGAATACACCTTCATTGCAATTACTCCCAGGTCCACTCTTATCCGGTGTAGTAGTATCTGTTAGGGCTCCATCGATGGGTCAAATAGAACTATTTAGTCATTTACTATACTTGAAAGTATTTAACTGTGAGCAAAAAAAAAAAAAAAACGAGCGCTGGTTCGTTTAAAAAAGCACTCCTCTATTTCAAGTTGTAATTAACATCAAAATGTATTGGAATGTATTTATTAATATAGTCTCATTTCATGCATTAACGCGATGGACTGCGGAATCGTACTAAGTGAGTTCGAACTCCCGTCGCGCTATTACGTTCACTTTCAGGCAAATACCCTTGGATAAGGTATGAATCCCCTTATTCTCCCAGCTGTGGGTTAAATAGTACCACTACTGTTCTTCTTGGAGAATGGCTTTGGCATTAAATAACTTACAAAGGTTGATATGCCATTAAACAAAGAAACCAAACCAAACCGAAACCATACATTAACTCAAAATATTAGGAGGTGCCCGTGGTGTAATGGTTATCCTCGTAGGAAATGGACTCGGCGACACAAGTTCAAATCCTAGACGAGACTGATAGCATTTCACATAGCACTAATACCCCTGGGAAAGGTATGAATCTAATTATTCTCCCTCCATCTATGGATAAATAGTGGGGCAGACTAGGTTCTTCAGCCTTGTTGAGGCAACTAGTCTAGGAGAAGGAAAACTCTGAATTGAAACATGTTAAACTCCGCTTAAAAATTGACCTCGTGTCATATCCTATCCGAGCGGAGGGGTTTGTAAATATCATTAACTCAAAATATTTCTTTCTTCACCAGCAAATTCTCGCTGAACTCCCCCTACCGCTAGAGAGCAGTGAAATCTAATATGGCGCTCACCCCGCACAGAATGTTTTGTGTTAATCTTTATCAATGACAAGGTCTTACAATTGAGTAAAAATATTTCTTATTGATATGGTGTTTCGAGTGGTCGTTCGTGTTGTTATAACTTTAACTCTTTTGTGAAACCAGTTTGGTCGAGAGATAAAAAAACAACACCCACCAACGTGCATACACATAGACTACCCTTTAACTTTTCAACGTGTAATATGTTAACTTACAAAAAGCGTTTTTTTTTGTTTTTTTTGTTTAATAGCATATCAACCTTTATGGGTTATTAAATACCAAAAATATCCATTCAAAAGAACACTAGAGGTACAATTTAACCCATGGTTTAAGAGGCTTCAGACTTTTACCAAGGGTATTTGCCAGAAAGTGAATGTAATAGAGCGACTGGAGTTCGAAATCGCTTACAACCATTCTGCAGTCGAACACGTTAGCCACTCTGCTACAGAGGCCCCCCTCCCTTGCATTTATCAATACAAATATTCAGTTTCTTTGTTTAATGTCATATCAAACTTTGTGGGTTATCTAATTCAAAAGCTTTCCTAGAAGAAAGACAGAAGTTGTACTGTTTAACCCATCGCCGGCGGGATAAGAGAGTTTATACTTTTTCCCAACGCTATTAGCCTGAAAATGAACGCAGTAACACAACTGGAGATCGAACTCGGTTAGTCACCACGCCACGGGAGAGTCTCTCTTCAAGTATTCATTAATGTTTGAAAGAAAAAGTTACTTTTTAATATTTTCATCACGCGGATGCTTCATGTCATGGTTGGAAAGCGAGGCTTGTAAACTATTACTAGTGAGATTGATTCTCAATTATTGACTCATACTTTTAGTTTTGAGCCATACCCAAGTTAAAGCATTATTTAAAAAAAAAAAAAAAAAAAAAAAAGGCCGAGCGGTGTATTTCATAATGTGACCGCCTTTTCGTATTTTATTATATGGAATTAAAGCGGGAATCTTTCTTGCCGTTGTTCCCGCTCTAATTATACTTTCTCTCTTGTCAGGTGTTTCCATCAAATGACTTGGTTAAAACTATCAATGCATATGAAAAAACGATTTATTTGTTATAAACGTGGTAAGAAGTATATTTTATCTGATACATTCATTATTCTTGATTTTTACAATAACTGTTTTGAATCTTGATCATCAAAGTGTCGAACTCTCCTAAAAGATGATTCAGTCGATAGTGACATATGTATAAAGAGGTTCCCTTGGATACCAGGTTAGCCTTTTCGTTGCTAGGCAACAAATGTACTTGCGTCTGAATTTTGTCTTTTTTAAAAGGGACACGAGAATACAACATAAAGGAAGAGAAATGCTTCGTTTTTTAAAAGCATATCAACATTTGTGGGTTATTTAATGCCAAATCCATCCTTGTAGAACGATAGCTGGCACAAAGAAGTAGAGAATAAGAAGGGAAAGTAAGAAAGAAAGAAAGAAAGAAAGAAGGAAAGAAAGAAAGAATGAAAAATGCATAGAAATACGCATAAATAGAAAGAAAGAACACACACACATAGACAGAAAGAAAGAAAGAAAGAAAGAAAGAAAGAAAGAAAGAAAGAAAGAAAGAAAGAAAGAAAGAAAGAAAACATCTGTTGATGAAAAAAGAACAAGATACAAATGTCGAAGAAAGAAAGCAGAAAGCGTAAATGAAAACAAGACAAAGAATACAATTTTTAAAACGAGAAAATAATGAAAGAAAAATGACGAACTAAATGAAGAAAAATAATGAAACGGGAAACAGACAACAAGAATAAATCGCATTAAAAAAAGTTTTGAAGAAAGAGTTTTGAAGAAAGAGGAATGGAAATGATGATGAAAATAAATGAACAATAGAAAAAAAAAAGAATCTCGAACAAAAAGTTAAAAAAAAAGAAGAAAAATTGTTTTGAAAAATGTTAAAAGAGTGAAAAGCAACGGACTGGGCATATATCGGGTGAAGGAAATAAAAAAACTCAAATGAATAAATAAGAATGAAATAAAAAGATTATAAAAAAGACAAGAAGATAGTAAGAACGAAAAATTGACAAAAGAGAAGCAAAGAAGGAAATAGACTCTGAAACGTTGGAACGAAAGAGAGAAAAAAAAAAAAAAACCAAAAACAAAACAAAACAAATCTAACAAAACAAAAAAGCGTTAAGATGAAATAAAACAATTATAACCAAATGATTTAGAAAAGAAAGAATACAGAATAAATGAAGATAAAGACAAAATGATGAAAAAAAAAAACCAAGTAAAAAGATGCAAAGAGAGAAAGAAGAAAAAAGAAGTGTGAAAAAAAGAAGGAAAATATCAAGCGATTAAGAATGAAAAACATTAAGTGGCAAAAAAAAGATTGAAAAGGGGGAAAGTTTGCAAAAAAAAGAAGACTCAAAAGAAAGGAATGAAAAAAAAAAAGAAAATAAAGAAATTAGAAGCAGCATAACAAGAAAGAAAGAAATAAAATTGATGAAAGTTATGAAGGAAAAAAAGAAGGAAAGAAGAAAATAGGAAGTCGTTACGAAGGTCGAATAGAAGTTTTTGAAGGAACAAAAATTAAGATAAAGAAAATGGAAATAAAAACAAGAAACGCAGTACAACGTTAGAAATCAAAAAGGAATGTTTGTAATAATTCAATGGTTTCTAAAAGAGAGCAAATATGGCTGAAATTTAAAATTAGACAGACGGAGAGACTTTACCGACGTGAAGAGTAGCGCATGCGCACACACCTTCCAATACAATTTAGTGTGCTGTAAACCGGGCTGTAATTATGTGGAAATTTAAATATGAAGAGGAAGAAGATAGGAAACATCGATTTAAACAATAAAATCAATGTCTACATAACTGGACACACAAAGACCCACACAGACACAGACACACATGGAGGTCTAAGAAGGAGATTGATCGCTATAAAAAGAAAAAAAGACAGATAGAACGAAAGATAAATGGTTGGGTTTATACACACACACACACACACACACACACACACACACACACACACACACACACACACACACACACAGAGACACACACACATCTATATATATATATATATATACCGACAATTATATATAATTCTATGAAGACACACACACACACATACACACATATATACATATTCACTTATAATTATACATACCTCCATGAACACACACTCACACACACACATACACATATATATACATATACACTTACAATTATACATACCTCCATGAACACACACACACACACACAGATATATATATATATATATATATATATATATATATATATATATATATATATATATATTAAGATACAAACATGTTAACCGCAATAATCAGTTTCACATTTTCACAATCAATCCTTAATTTTATTATTCGATCATTAACACAGAACGATGGTCGTATTTTGATATTTGATCGACAAATAGTACTATCTTGTATATTGACCACTTTTCTATTAAGGAACAGACAGCCAGGCGACTGTTGTCCTTATATTTCAATATATATATATATATATATATATATATATATATATATATATATATATAAGGTTGGTGATAGATTGTCTTCTATGTATGGAGGAAAAGTTAGCTATAGCTTTAGATAATAACTCCCATGAATAGCTCAATCAGAGAAATATTAAATGCTTGTAGATATAAAAAAAAAGCCTGGCTCCTTGGCAAATAGAATGTGTCTTTTTTTCTACTAATTTAATTCTTTCTGGTGGCCACTTTAATAACAAAATGTCATTTGGCCCAATATTCTTTTGTTAGAATTATCCTGAAGATCCGTTACGTGAAACCTGGGTAGGTAGTTTCTGGCTCCTTTTGGTATTCTATATATGTGTGTATGTGTGTATATGTGTGCGTATATATAAATGTATTTATAATCGTTAGTCTTTCAGATCTCCCTTCTCTGGTGCAATCATTATTGAGAGATTTATGCTGGGGGAGAAATCCTCTGATAATATATAATAGCGTGATTTCGTCGGATTTTTACGCGAAATTTAAATCTACGTTATTCAGAAGGTGAAAGACAAAATCATGGTACCACTTATTTGTAGAAGACAATGTGGATTATATTTTGATTTTCTGTCATATCTTATATTGATATATATCTTCTTATATATAGATCTCGTAGATATAGATATCGATCTACGTAGATATGTGTTTGAGTATAATGATCTAAAAAAATATACTAAGTTGTTGGAAGGAATAATTTCTTCGTATATAATTCACTTATACATCTATGTATTTTGATGACAGCTATTTATCAAATCTATATCTATTCATGATATATATGCATACAAATATAGTTTTATTCACATATACATGTATAAATCTATTCTTATATATATATATATATATATATATATATATATATATGGCCTTTTTTTATATACATACATATAAATATATATATACTTAGCTCTGCCAGTATATATATATATATATATATATATATATATATATATATATATATAGTTTTGTTAATTTATATATATATATATATATATATATATATATATATAGTCTTTTTTTACATACATACATATAAATATATATATATTTAGCTCTGCCAGTATATATATATATATATATATATATATATATAGTTTTGTTAATATATATATATATATATATATATAGTCTTTTTTTACATACATACATATAAATATATATATATATTTACCTCTGCCAGTATATATATATATATATATATATAGTCTAATTTTTTGTTAGTAATTACAATATTCTAAAAAGTGCACAGTAACAACAGTATTATGAAGTAACCCCAAGTAGTTATAAAACTCATCGTTTTCAATTTTTTTTAAAATCGACCTAAAATCAATAATAATAATAACAATAATAATGCAAAACAGCTCAATTGGTTGGTTGGATTTTATGACATATCAACCCTTGAGGTTTATTATCGTCAAATTCTGTTTATACCTATGTATTAAGTAAATATGATTTGTAATCAAATAATTTTTTATAACATTTTAAACAAGCTAGAACTTATTTGTTTGCACACAGTTAAATGGTTTCAAGTATTTCTATCTGTTGAATCCGAATCATTTGTCTGCACACAGTTAAATTGTTAAACCGCTGTATTTGACCCATGAATAGGACTCTAGCAGGTACAACCATTTCAGCTCAGAGTGGACCTGGGAGTTATGACAATGAAGAGGTACTTTATATTCCCCAAGACTCCAGCAATAGAGCTTTACCATCAGATGTCATACGAAGTGTCATACCCAAAACACAACAACAAAGAGTACCAGACTTGTAATGCTTGGTTGTTGTTTTTTTGTTGTTTTTTTTTGTATAATGGCATATCAACCTTGGTAGGTTATTTCATGTCAAAGGCATCCTTGTAGAAGAACAGTAGCGACACTACTTAAACAACGGCTTGGAGGATAAGGGGGTTTCATACCTTTCCCAATGGTATTTGTCCGAAAGTAAACGTAACAGCGCGACTGGAGTTCGAACTCGCTTACTACCATTCTTCAGTCTTGCGATTTAACCATTACACCACGAGGACGCCCATAGTCAGTTCTGAGTTGAAATGGTGACCCTCTGAGAATTGTGCAAGAGATTAAAATTTCATCATTCTACTAGTATATTTACAAACCAGAATCCCTCGAAGAGAATGAGATCTAAAAATTCTATGGAATTTTGAAATAACCTTATCCGGCTACAAGACAAAACCTAGTGTTAATTAACGACAAAAAAAGAAAAAAAAAGAACAAGCCGTCAAGTAGATTTTACTGTCCAGTTGACCTCAGAGTAAAAGTAAAAGAAACCAAAAAGCTAAAAAAATATTTGTTTGAGAGCTGAAAAATTGTGTAAATTTAGGATGGCGGTGATATTAATAGTTTAAGCATTTGGAAGAACGATCCACAAAGGCTTGGAAAAAACACCGGAGGAATGGAAATCAGAGGAAGACCATTCAGATCATTAAGATTGGCTCGAATACCCAGAAGAGTCTTGGTGAGTTGAGGAGACTTGCAGTCACTCAGACTCCAGTGAAAGACCAGCTAATGCTATTATGAAAAGCTTACAAAAAGTAATAATCATTTTTTTAATATAAAACTATTTGCTACAAATGAAAACCTTATACAAACAATAAAATAAAGGAGTCTACGTGTTGTAGAAACTAAAATATTTGCCTGTGACATCGGAATAAGCAACTCCAGTTGTGCTATTATGTTCACTTTCAGACTAAAACCCTTCGGAAAGGCATGAACCCTCTTATACCCACAGCTATGGGATAAATAGTACCACTGTTATTCCTTTGCAAGGGTGGCTTTGGCATTAAACAACCAAAGAAGGTTGATATGCCATTGAATAAAGAAACGATAAACAATAAGAATCTAATATCTGAGAATAGGAATGAGATTGAAAAATGAACCATGCTGATGATGAAAAGTGTCAAAAATGAAACAGTAAAAGGAAATCATCAGAACTCTTTAGATTTAGTTGGGTTGGGTTTTATGGCATATCAACCTTTGCAGGTTATTTAATGCCAAAACCTCTTTAGAAATATATATTAATAATATATATTTTGGTTTGGTTTTATGGCATATCAACCATTGTAGTTTATTTAATGCTGAATCCTCTTTATATATATATATATATATATATATATATATATATATATATATATATATGATCTAGTTTGGTTGGGTTTAATGACTTATCAACCATTGTAGGTTATTTAACACCAAATCCTCTTTAGACATACGATTGATAATATATATTTTGGTTTGGTTTGGTTTTATGGCATACAACCATTGTATTTTATTCAATGTCAAATACTCTTTATACATATATATATGATCTGGTTTGGTTTGGTTTTCTGGCATATCAAACATTGTAGGTTATTTTATGCCAAATCCTGTTTTTACATATACATTAAATATATGAATCGTAAACACATTTTGTTTATACACAGTTAAATGATCAAAAGTTTTATTTCTAATAATTCAATTTAGCGTTTGTCAGCAAATTTAAATTGTTCCGAGAATTGCTATGAATTACTAACAATTCAATTATAAATCAGTCATTTGTTTACACACAGTTACATGATCAAACAGTTCTATTTCAAACAAATCAATTTAACATGAGTCATTTGTTTGCACTGATTTAAATGTCAGACAGTTCTATTCGACCATCAATACGACCCTATTAGTTACTACCACTCTGGGCTAAAGTGGACCTGGGAGTGATGGTAGTGAAGGGGTATTCCGCATTCCCCAAAGCGCCACTATTACTGGAGTTTCACCATCAGATTGTTTAGCGTCATATACAGGACACTAGTTGGGGGGGGGGTCTTAACCCCCTGCAGAGATGCAGTCGGTGTATTCTACAGCCTCGGCCGACTGGACATCGAACACTAAGTGAAAAAGAAAATTATTAGGAATACTGGAACACCATCGAAAAGTAAGAAAAGTGTACGTCAGAAGAAGAAGTCTCGAAAGCAAGCTGTACAATGGAAATCTCATCAAATGAATAAACACCCGAGCAGACCCCCTTGTAAGATACCCAGGACCATTCCTAAAAAGGACAAGTGAGGGAAATCAGATAAATGGACAAAAGGACGATGCACAAGATCGAGACATGATATACATATTTACCAACCCCTCGGCTCGGGCAAGATATGACACGAGGTCAATTTTTTAAGCGGAGATTAACAGGTCTGAATTCAGAGTTTTCCTTCTCCTAGACTAGTTGCTTAAACAAGGCTGAAGAACCTCGTCTGTCCTACTACTTATCCATAGCTGGAGTAGGAATAATTGGATTCATACCTTTCCCAAGGGTATTAGTGCTATGTGAAATGCAATCAGTCTCGTCCAGGATTTGAACTCGTGCCGCCGTGTCCATTTCCTGCGACGATAACCATTACACCACGAGACATGATATAGACTATAAGAGTTAAGAAAAAAAGAGAAAATGGAAAATTGCGTAGATGCATCAATTCAAGGACTCGAGAAATACGTAAAAAACAAAACAAAGAAAGACTAATCACAGCTGCTCATAACAGCGATAGCAACGTAAGATCCTAGAGAAAACAGTAATTGAAAAAAACCAACAACTGTATGGATACTTCGAGAGACAAACTGGAGAGATTACACGCAAGAAGAGCTGGATATAGCTAAGAAAGCTTAGGAGGAGCCCGTGGTGTAATGGTTATCGTCGCAGGAAATGTACACGGCGACACGAGTTCAAATCCAGGACGAGAATGGTTGCATTTCACATAGCACTAATACCTTTGGGAAAGGTATGAATCCGATTATTCTCCCTCCAGCAATGGGTAAATAGTGAGGCAACTAGTCTAGGAGAAGGAAAACTCTGAATTCAAACCTGTTAAACCCCGCTTAAAAAATTGACCTTGTGTCATATCCTGCCCGAGCGGAGGGGTTGGGTAGATATGATCCCTAAGAAAGAGAAACCGCCTGAAAGAAGGTGAATTTTAACATAAAATAATGACATTTGGATTAATTGTATCAAGGTGAAAATTGATTATACGCAATAGAATTGCAAGTATAGATTACAGAGAGGCAGAAATGAACATCATTATCAGCGAATATAGTAAAGTGGTCGAAGAAGAATATAAAACTAGGCACAGTTGTGTGGGAAAGGTGATTTTTATAATGTTTCGTTCAGGGGTAATTTTTATAAGGTTTTCACTTTTGTATAATGTTGAATACCGATCAATGAATTCTGAGTAGAATACTGACTGCTATGCAATGCAATATTACAGAACGCTGCACTGCACAGTAGAATGCAATCCTACACTTCGTTTAAATTATTTAGATATTTACTATTCCTAGACACGTGACCCCCAGGAGCACAATCTATTTTAACTGTTATGTCTGTTGCCTGGAGACCCGGGTTCGACCATACGAGCCGGTACTGGCACATTCTTCTTATATAACAGTGATCCACTGGGATTTGTGCTAGAGATCAAAATTTGATCATATCGCCGAATGTTATATGCACAAACCAGAACCTGTTCTAGAAAATGAGACGCGTGAAATTCTCTTTGACTTTGAGATAGAAATGGATCACTGAATCCCGGCCTGAAGTTGATTTTGTCGTTCCAGCGAACCACAGAGTGAAACTGAAAGAAAGCGAAAAGATTGACAAATACTTGGACCTTGCCAGAGAACTAAAAATGTTGTGGAACGTGAGGGTAATGATGATACCAAATGCAGTTGTTGGGACGGTCTCCAAAGGTTTGGAAAAAAGACTGAAGAAATTGAAAATCAAAAGAAGAATAGGGACCATCCAAATCCAAGCCGAGTTAAGCTCACTTAGAATACTCAGAAGAGTCCTAGGGACTTGCTGTCACTCAGATTCCATTGAAAGAGTACCAATTAAATCTGGTGTGAAAAACTCACTCGGCTCAGTCAGCTGGGGCTGTAGAATACACCAACTGCTTCTCCGTAAAGGGGTGAGACTCCCCCAACGAGTGTCCTGGATATTACACGAAACAATCTGATGGTGAGGCTCTTGTAATGATGGATCTTTAGGGAATGCAGAGTACCACTTTACTGTCATCACTCCCAGGACTACTCTGGCTCAGTGTGGTAGCACTTGATACAGGCCTATCTATGGCTCGAAAAGAACTAAACTGTGTATTTATGCAAAACTGGATTGTTTGAAATAGAACTGTTTTTAATATTTAAACTGCTAACTTATGCTAAACTAAATTGTTTGAAATAGAACTGTTTACGTATATAAAAATGAATTTGGCATTAAATAACCTACAATGGTTGATATGCCATAAAACCAAACAAAACCAAAAATTCGTAAGGAATAAAAAAAATAATAAAAAGCCACGGAACATGAGGGTGACGGTGATACCAAATGTAATTATTGTGTTTGGAACGTTCCCCCCAAAGTTTGATAAAGGGGGGCGGGAAGAAATGGAAATCAGAGGACGAGTAGAAACCATCCAAATGACAGTATTTGTTAAGATTGGCCAGAATATTAAGAAGAGTCCTGGAGACTCGAGGAGACTTGCTGTCATTCAAACTCCAGCAGCAAACCATCAGCTAACGCTGGTGAAAAAAAAAAAAACTATCAAAAAAGTAAAATCATATATATATATATATATATATATATATATATGAAAACTTATTTTGCATAATCTTGTAAATATGAATATATATCAACAATTAATCATGTATACCCTCCATAATATATATATATATATATATATATATATATATATATATATAATTCACTTCGTTATCTTGCTTTTTTTTAGATGTACAGAGTATAAGTAAATGAAACTAAACAGGCTTAATGCTGATCAAAATGATATTTATTCATCCCCAAATGATATAAACATTTTTAAACATCCGCTATATGATCAATGAATAGACAAGGACAATAGATAATAGAAATGTCTGACTAAACATATATATATATATATATATATATATATATATATATATATATATATATATATACCTGTTAAGGAGATTGTAAAAAAAGCCAAATAGTAACACATACATACAAACGCATATCGTAAACGTTGCTTTGGTTTAGCAGAAGAAGTGAACACGGGGTGCGGAACGACTTCACTTCTCAGCTGTCACTGACTTGTATGGCAAGCTACGTAACCGTTAAACCACGATGAGGTTGAGTGTAAGAACGAACGAGAGTGGGAAAGTAAAAAAGAGTGGGAGAAATTGAAAGAGAGAGAGAGAGAGACACACAGACAGACAGACAGACAGACAGAGACAGAGACAGAGAGAGTTGGAGGCAGAGTAATGGAGAAAGAGAGAAAGAGGGAAGAATGGAGGGGATTAGATAGGTAGATGAGAAAAAAAAAGAAAAGGGGGAAAAGATGGAGAGATGTCTGGGGATAACGAGAATGAGAGAGATTGGGGGATTGAGAGAGAGAGAGATAGAGTAAGAGATGTAGAAAGTGTAAAAATGAGAGAGAGAGAGAGAGAGAGAGAGAGAGAGAGAGAGAGAGAGAGAGAGAACGATTCTGATAGGTGGATAGAAAGAAGGAAAAAACAAAGCAAAAGATGGGGATAGATAAGTGGATAACGAGAAAAATAGAGATATATAGACAGAGAGACTGAATGATTGTGAGAGAGTAAGAGAGGGTTAAAGAGTGAGAGAAAGAGAGAGAGAGAGATTAAGAGAGAGAGAGAGGGAGTTAGAGTTAGTGGGAAAGTAAACGAGAAGAAGGAAAGAGAGAGGACTTCAGATAGATAGATAGAAAGAAAGAAAAAAAAAGAAAGAAAAGAAAAGATGGAGATAGATAAGGGGATAAACGCCAACAAAATGTTTCTCGTGTATATTTTCAGGTATTCTGTCTGATGACAATTCGATAAATTAAACGCTTGAGATTTTTATCTCTGCCAACCGACCAACAAACTGCACAACCACCCTTTTCCCGCCTTTTTCAATCTTCTACGCTTTTCCCAGGAAAATTCTCCAAGGAGCCTTCTTTCTTTCTTTCTTTCTTTCTTTCTTTCTATTTTTGGCTTTTAGTTTTATTTATTCATTTTTTTTTTTTGGCTTACACAAAACTACCAAAGCCCAAAATCACAGAGCCACTCGTCTGCTTCAGACAATGTAAGCTTAATTTTTATTTTCTTTCATATTTCATGCTGATTTCTCGAAAAAAACAAAACAAAAAAAAAACTACAAATAAATACACGGTCTAATCCATAGTTTGATTGTTAGCCTTACCAGTGGAAGACAATCAATATACGATGACCACATTTACAATTTATTTTTCTTTCCCTTTTTCTACCTGCTGGGGGTTAGAATAAGCTGACAGTTTCTCCTTCCGGGCTGTTGTGAGTTTGGTACGACACCTTGAACTCAGGGGGTCGTCCCCACTGGTCTTTGCCCACTTCGGCAGGATTAAGTTTATTTTATAGTGCCCGAGGTACCCCATCAAGGGAATGCCGACGGAGTCAAGAATCTTTTTACTCGCCGCGTATGAGTCTCGATTCGTGTGCGGTCCTCACCATAAAACGGCCTTGTACCATACTCAGACAAATCCCGTCCCGACTGTATCTCCAACAAAGTGGTAAAAAAAACCTCCTAAAAAGGAATGTCCTGGATATGATGTGTTTTGGAAATCTGGAGCCCTTCATTATCATTACTCCCAGGTCGACGCTGACACAGAGTGGTAGTACTTGTGTTGGTCTGATTCTTGGGTCTAAATAAAACTGGAAAAGAGACAGGGAGATCAGGAAATCAAAGGAAGAATTGAGATGATCTCGGCCACAGCACTGTTAAAATCAACTGAAATACTGATGAGTGTCCAGGAAACCTAAGAAGACTTGCTGTCTTTTAAAATGAAGTTTCAATGACATTTTTAGTGTAAAGTAGTTACAGGAAATGAAGTGTTTTTTACATGATTATTTAAAGTCCTAATTTCTATCACTTAAAATTTTCGGACTATTGACTTCATCTTTGTTGTTATACTCATTACGTTCCGGCTGATATGTCATTCGGCCTTCTTCAGATGCTTTATGTCGAACTCGGGAGTCTACACAGAACTAAAACCTTTATCTTATATACAGGGTAGACTGTTCCAATTCTGTTAACGATGACCGTGAACTTGTATTAAGTTACTGGGAATAGTCCTTATTATTCTTACTTGTAGAAGGGATTGAACCTGCAACTCTCAGATGATTATCATTCAGAAGCACTTTCCAACCAAACGCTTTATCCACTGCTCAATGTGTCCTTACTGGATGTTGCTTGGTTGGGTTTTATGGCATATCAACCTTTGTGGGTTATTTAACGCCAAATCCATTTTTTATGTAAATAGTTCTATTCCAAACAATTCAGTTTAGGATAAGTGCGCAGTTTAAAAGTACAGTTTAATTGTGAAAAACATTTCTATTTGAAGTTATTCAGTTTAGTCAATAGTTCTAATTCAGCTAATTCTGTTTAGTATAAGAACAGGTTTTGTTTACACACAGTTAAATGTCAAAACAGTTCTATATTAAACAAATCAGTTTAGTGTAAGTACAGTTTCAATGTAAAAAAAACAGTTTCATTTCAAATAATTCAGTTTAGCATAAGCATACAGTTTAAATGTAAGTACGGTTTAATTGTTAAAAACATTTCTATTTCAAGCTATTCAGTTTAGTCAAACAATTCAGTTTAGTATAAGTATGCCGTTAGTTCTATTTAAACCATAGATAGGGCCCTATCAGGTGCTACCACGCCGGGCCAGAGTGGACCTGGGAGCAATGGCAATAAAGTCCCAGCATCACTGGAATCTCACCATTAGATTGTTTAGTGTCATATCCAGGACACTCATTGGTTGGGGGAGTCTTACCCTTCTGCAGAGGTGCTGTCGGTGTATTCTACAGCCCCAGCCGACTGGGCAATGTCCTTACTGGATGAAAAGAGGGTGAATTTTTAGGACTTATAAACCTAATGTCTCCTCTCTCCTATCATAACTGATTTTTTACCCTAGCTCATATCGCAATTTCTTTTTCATCGAGCCTTTTTGATTAATGGTTCCTAAATTGTATTTATCTCTATACTTAATCAGCTCAACAATTCACTGTAGCAGTACATATGCCCAGCTTCTTTAAGACGTCTTATTCTCCGGCGTTCTTCTTTATCAATTATTTTAATCTGATGCCACAAGGGCAGACGGTTTCCCTTTTCTTTTCATATTTTTTCAGCTCTACCCAACTTTTCGACTTCTGCCCGACATATTGCCTTTTGATGTTCTTCTAGCCTAACTTTTAGACAAATTTACACGAATAATATTTAAAGTCCTCTTTGAATAGGGTTAAAAATTCATGGATAAAAACTTAAATAAACAAAATATGCTTTAAGATTCGTTGATTTACTCAAGGTTGGTTAATGATTTTTATGTATAGACGAAGAAACAAATGCAATTATTTTTATTTTTTATCTCTATTCTTTCATTGTGTTTTTTTTTTAGCTTCTTTTAGACTATCATTCACTAGGAGGGTGGGTTTGGTTTGGTTTGATTTGATTTTCTGGCATATCAACCATTGTTGGTTATTTTATGCCAAATCCTGTTTTTACATATATATCAAATATATGATTCGTAAACATATTTTGAAGATACACACAGTTAAATAATCAAACAGTTCTATTTCTTATAATTCAATTTAGCATAAGTCAACTAAATTAGATAATTCTAAGTATTGCTATGTATCACTAACAATTCAATTAAACACCAGTCATTTGTTTAACACAGTTAAATGATCAAAGAGTTCTATTTTAAACAATTCAGTTTATCATTAGTCTAACAGTTCTATTTGACCCATAGATATGACCCTGTCAGGTGCTACTACCCTAAACCAGAGTGGACCTGGGAGCGATGGCAATGAAGGGGTACTCTGCATTCCCCAAAGCTCCAGCATTACTGAAGTCTCACCATCAGATTGTTTAGTGTCATATCCAGGACGCTTGATCGGGGGGGGGGGGGCTTACCCCTCTGCAGAGATGCAGTCAGGGTATTCAACAGCTCCAGCCGACTGGACTGGGTAGGGTGGAGTTGAGTCTCTGTGGTGTTGTGACTAACGTGTTTGAGTACGAATTCATTGTAAGCGAGTTCGATATCCAGTCGCGAAATCACATCCATCACTACTAACAAAATAATCTAAATTTGTTTTTGTTTTTTTTTGTTTAATGGTATAGCAACCTTTATAGGTTATCTAATGCTCAAACCCACATTGGCAGAAGAACTGTAGTGGTGCCCTTTAAACCATAGTTTTCGGGGTCAATACTTTCCCAGAAAAAAAGCTTCATAATAACTACACAAGGATCCGTCATAATGTTCTGACAAATCCTGGAAGCAGCACCCCACAAAACATCATCTGTATGGCCACTTACTTCCCATCTCACAAACTATAAAAAAGACGCGCAAAACGAAATCATAAGCGAGGTTTAACTATGAACACACTAGTCTCGAGAGACCAGCCAAATCTTATATTCATCAGCTTTGTACGGACGCTGGATGTCGTCAAGTAGACTTGCTATTAGAGATGACTGATGGACACATGGTAAGACAGAGACAGAGACAGAGTGAGAATTTGGAGACAGAGTGAGAATTTGTGCAGTTAGTACGCCAAGAGGATGATGATAATGATGAACAATACAAATATTCTAAGGCGGACAATTCTTAAGATTACAGAATTTTTATTTTGCTTCAAGAAGAGATTTTATGAAATAAACTTTAAAGTTCTTTTCCCCAATTTTTCAATACGAAAACATTGCAAAGTCGACCAACTGTAAGGAAGCTGGCCCGCGCTTAAAACTTAAGAAAAATTTTTTTTTATTTACTTTCTTGTGTTGTTTTTGAAGAGATTTTTTTTGCATTTGGTCCTATCGAATGTGAATTATTGTTAAACAGTTCCACCTGATCTATGCACGGGATCCTAATATGTACTTCAATGAAGGGGAAATTTTCTCACTTCGCAGTCTTGTCATAAAGTTCTGCTTAGAGTCAGAACACCCCTTTTTTTGCATTGGATGGGGGGGGGTCTTTCTTCTCTGCAGGGGATATTGGGCTGAATAATTTGGCTACGTTTATAATCAAAAGATCATTAGGAAAAAAATATATATATGTAAATATACAATCATTATGAGAAATATAAAGATACAATTTTGGCTTATAACGACACTTTATATCACGTGACCACATGTTTGTAAAGCACGTGACATATATTTGGCAGCCTACTTTTCTGATTCGATTTGTGGATTGATGAAACCGTTCGGTTTCCAGCGTGTACTTCATTCGTGAAAGCGAGGAACAGAACACGTGAACGAATTAGGACAGAAAACACACATACCCACTCACACACACAGAGAGAGAGAGAGAGAGAGAGAGAGAGAGAGAGAGAGAGAGAGAGTTGATTAAGGTAGTCTTCAGTGTACATGATCACTGAGCACCCGTTCGCTATGCAACTCTTAAATAATTCAGAACATCTGAAGAGTTTTATTCATCGACCGAATCGGCCCATTTTCCGACCCTCTTTCTCCAACTCTCAGCTTCACAGACATCTCAAATTTAAATTCGATTTTTTCTTTCATCGGACTTTGTTTGCTCCCATAATTTTTTTTCATTGGTTCTTTCTTTCTGTCTTTCTTTTATGTAAATGACTTTTCTTTCTTTCTTTCTTTCTTTCTTTCTTTCTTTCTTTCTTTCTTTCTTTCTTTCTTTCTTTTATGCAGGAGATGTTTATGCTTTCTTCTTCTTCTTCTTCTTCTTCTTCTTCTTCTTCTTCTTCTTCTTCTTCTTCTTCTTCTTCTATTTTGTCTTACTTTACTCATTTTTTTCTTCTTACGTTTTTGTATATTAAGATTTTTTTTTTAGTTCTCTTGATATCATTTGAATATAACAAAATTTCTCGGCTTCAAACATTATAAATATTTTGTGACGCTCTCCGACGAAGGAGGGGGGGAAAGAGAGTAACGAAAAATGGCGGAAAGAAAGTTACGATGAGAAAATTTAAGAAAAGGATCAAATTTCAGCAACAAATAAAAAATTAAAAAATTAAAAAAATGTAAATAATGAAATAAAATTAGCATCTTTGATTCTAAGAAAAATTAAATTTCAAAATATTTCCGTAGGGGTTTTACGAATAGGAAAGAACACGCACAAATGATCTGTATACTGTGTGTGTGTATGCGTGCATGTGTATGTGTATGTGTGTGCATATACACGAGTGCGTGTGTGTGTGTGTGTGTATTTGTGTGTACATGTGTACGTGTGTGTGTGCATGCACACACATGTATGTTTGTGTACAAGCTATTTCCTGTGTGTCTCAGTGGCATTTACGCATTTGCATACATGTGTGGTCTTTTAATGTGTGCGTGTGTGTGCATGTTTGCGTGTGTGTGTACTTGAGCGTGTATGTCTGCCTGTATGCGCAAGTGTGTATATTTCTGTGTGCGTATAGATATGCGTGCATGTGTATGCATGTGTGTGTGAGTAGGTGTATGTGCATGCATTTTGTGAACGTATACGTACGTGTTTGTGTATACGTGTATGTGTGCGAGTATGGATGTATGCATGTGTGTGTAAGTGCGCGTGTGTTTAAATGCGTGCGTGTGTGTGTGCGTGTATGTGTGTGTATGTGCGTGTGTGTGTGTGTACGTGTAAGTGGGACACACCAAGCGACTTCCAGAGTCTCTGTAGCGTTTTCGCATTTGCAAACGTGTATATCTGTTAATGCGTGTGAGTATGAGAGAGAAAGGGTGCGTGCGTGTGTGTACGTGTGTATGCATGTGTGCGTGTGCGTTTGTGCATGTCTGCGTGCGTGTGCGGTGTGTGCGTACATGCATGTGTATGTATGTTTATGTGTGAACGTGTGTCTCTAGGCGTATGTATGTGTGTGTGTAAGTATGCAGCAAGCTATTTTCCGCGCCTCTCTGTGCCATTTACACATTCATATACTTGTGTATGTCTTTTAATGCATGTGTGTGTTTGTGTCTTTGAATGAGTGCGCGCATGTGTGAGTGTACGTCTTTTAATGCACGTGTGTGTGTGTGTGCGTGCGTGTGTGTGCGTGCGTGTGAGTGTTTGTCTTTTAATGGGTTTGCGTGTGTATCTTTTAATGCGTCCATAAGCGTGTGAGTCTAGGTCTTTTATGCGTGTGTGTGTTTTTTTAATGCGTGTGTGCATGTGTGTCTTTTAATGTGTGTGTATGTGTCTTTTAATGCGTATGTGTGCGTCTTTAAATGCTTGCGTGTGTGCTTGTCTTCTTTTAATGCGTGCGTGCGCGCGTGCGTGTGTGTATGTCTTTTAATGCGTATGTGTGTGTGTGTGTGTGTGTGTGTGTGTGTGTGTGTTTTAATGCGTGTGTGTGTGTTTGTGTCTTTGAACGCCTGCGTGTGTGATTGTGTCTTTTAATGCGTGCGCTCGTGTGTGCCTTTTAATGCGCGCCTGTGTGTGTGTGTGTCTTTTGATGCATATGTGTGTGTCATTGAACGCTTGCGTGTGCATCCCAACGCGTTATTATTCATGTCTTAGGATTTGAAAAAGAGTGTCTACTCTGTGGCCACAAATATTTGTGCCCTGTCGTTGAGACTTAGAATAGTCTAACTGTATACCCGCGCAGAGGGGCATGACTCCACCTCCTAAAAATGGTATGTTGTGGTTAAGACACAAAACTGCATTGGTCAAGTCGGCTGGAGCAGCAGAATACACTGCATCACTGCAGAGGGGGAAAGACTTCCCCAACGAGTGTCTTTGATATGACACTAAACAATCTAATGGTGAGGCTCCTGTAATGCTGGAGCTTTGGAGAATGCGGAGTACCCAAACCCTTCATTGTTATCGCTCCCAGGTCCACTCTGGCTCCGAGTAGTAGCACCTGATAAGGGCCTATCGATGGGTCAAACAGAACTAAACAGTGTAATTATGCTAAACTGAATTGTTTGAAATAGAAATGTTTTTCATTTGATTCTGTGTAAATAAATGACTGATGTTTAATTGAATTGTTAGTAATACATAGCAATACTAGGAACCATTTAACTTTGTTGACTGAACTGAATAGCTTGAAACAGAACTGTTTTGACATGTAAACTGTAATCATGCTAAACTGAATTGCTTGAAATAGAAATGTTTTTATGTATAAAAATAGATTTAATATTAAATAACCTACAATGGTTGGTATGCCATAAAACCATGCCAAACCAAATCCAATTCTGGAGCTATAGGTAATGTGAAATACTCCTTAATTGCCATTAATCCGAGATCCATTCTGATCCAGAGTGTAGTACCTGTTAGGGTCCCATCAATGGGTCAGATAGATCTTGGACCGTATGCTAAAAGAAAAAAATTTCTAAAGAAACAACTACAAAAAATGTAAATATGAATGTACACTGAATCTCTAGGCATGAAATAACCCAAGTCGCGTTCATATGCCGTTAAAATCAATCAATCATCAGATGATGGTGCTTGGTTTGGAGGTGCCCGTGGTGTAATTGTTATCGTCGCAGGAATTGGACACGGCGACTCGAGTTCAAATCCTGGGCGAGACTGATTGCACTTCACATAGCACTAATACCCTTGGGAAAGGTATGAATCCAATTATTCTCCCTCCAGCTATGGGTAAATAGTAGGACAGACTAGGTTCTTCAGCCTTGGTGGGGCAACTAGTCTAGGAGAAGGAAAACTCTGAATTCAAACCTGTCAAACTCCGCTTAAAAATTGACCTTGTGTCATATCCTGCCCGAGCGGAGGGGTTGGTAAATAGGATCAGATGATGGTGCTTTTTCTATCGATTTAAAAAACACACACACACACACACACACACACACACGTGCGAAACTATAAGTAATGAAATAAGCCAAATTTAGTTGTTTTTAGTTTTTATACTGCTCTGCTGGCTGCCACACGAACACTTTGATTTATCTGACGTTTTAAACGACTTCTTTCTTATGTGTTTATATATATATATATATATATATATAATGTGCATGTGTATCCTCCTGCAAAGAAGGATATTTATTCTGGAGTGAGCTCAAAATAATTACTTCCTGATGGTTAGTTCGTTGGTTTTGGTTTTACTATATTAATAATTATAAGCTAATCCTTAATTAAAATGATATCTTAAAGAACAATAGTAGCAGCAGGATCTATTATTAAGCAATCTACACTATAACTAGTACAACTAGTACTAATTATAATAGTTATAATAATAGTGGCAATTTACTAACAGTAATATCTTTAATTTGCCAGCAATTATACGGTCAAAAATAGCCATTTCTATTTAATAATAACAACAACAACAACAAAAAACAACAACAACAACAACAGCAAGAATAACAATAATAATAATAACAACAATAAATTGTCGACATTGTTGTCCCGGCTGACCACAGAATAAAGCTGAAAGAATGTGAAAAGAAGGATAAGTACCTCGACCTTGCTAGGGAATTGAAAAAACTACGGAACATAAAAGTGACAATTATACCAATTGTAATTGGTGCGTCTGGTACAGTAACTAAAGGATTACTAAAGAGACTGAAGGACTAAGAAATTGGCGGACGAGTGGAGACCATCCAAACTACAACATTTATTGAAACGGCCAGAATACTGAGAAGAGTCCTGGAGACTTGAGGAGACTTGCTGTCACTCAAACTCCAGTGAAAGACCATCAGCTGGCGCTGATGTGAAAAACTCTGAGTAAATTATAATAATAATAATAATGAACGATCTGCAAAAGAATTGAAAGGAGATTGGAACAGTTGGAAATCGGAGGCTACAGCATTATATGTGGTCGGCCAGAATACTGAGAAGAGTCCTGGAGACCTGAGGAGACTTGGTGTAACTCAGACTCTGGTGAAAGACCATTAGGTAATGATGGTATGAAAAACTTGCCAGAAACAATAATAATAATAATAATAATGCAAATTAGCACAGAAGGAGTATAAGGTGAGACACGACTGGGTCGGCAAGGTGATCCACTGGAAAATGTGCAGGAAATTTCAGTTCGACCATACAAACAAATGGTATATGCACAACCCAGCACCTGTCCTAGAAAATGACTCGCATAAACTCCTATGGGACTTTAATATACAAACGGATCACCTAATCCTAGCCAAAAGACCTGACCTCATAATAATCAAAAAAAAAAAAAAAAAAAAAAAGAGAATCTGCAAAATTGTCGACTTTGCTGTCCCGGCGGACCACAGAATAAATCTGAAGGAAAGTGAAAAGAAGGATTAGTACCTCGACCTTGCTAGAGAATTGAAAAAGCTTTGGGACATGAAAGTAACGATTGTGCCAACTGTAATTGGTGTGTTAGGCACAATAACTAAAGGATTGTTAAAAGGCCTGGAGGACTTGGAAGTTGGCGGACGGGTTGAGACTATCCAAACGACAGCATTGCTAAGAACGGCCAGAATCCTGAGACGAGTCCTGGAGACTTGAGGAGACTTGCTGTCACTCAAACTCCAGTGAAAAACCATCAGCTAACACTGATGTGAAAAACTTTAAAGGAGTTAGATGATTAAAATAATAGTATATGGCCAAACCAGAATCTGTCTCCCAAAATAGAACCCATACATTGTTCTTGGATTTTGAGATACAAACGAAACATCAAATCCCAGTCAGAAAACCAGACGTAGTGTCTTAAGAAGGAAAGATCTTGCGAAAAGATCGCCAAATACTTGGATCTTACCAGAAAGCTAAAAAAAACCCCAAAAACAAAAGCAACAAAAAAAAAACAACTAAAAACAAACAAAAAACAAAAACAAAAACAAAAACTGCAGAACTTGAAGGTGATAGTGATGCCACTTGTATTTAGAGGCCTTGGAACGATCGCCAAAAGCCTGGGAAAGAGACTGGGTGAACTAGAGATCAAAGTAAGAATCGAGACCATCCAGACCACAACGTCGCTAAAATCGGCTCGGACACGCAGAAGAGTCCTAATGGCTGGAGGAGACTTTCTGTGAACCAATCCCCTGTAAAAGAACATCAACAACCGCTTATGTTAAAAACTTGCAAGGAGTATAATAATAGTAATAATGATAATAATAACTTTAAGAGAGAAACAGAATCTCTCCTAATAGCAGCACAAAACAACGCTGTAAGAACCAATCATATCAAAGCGAGAATAGATAAGACGCAACAAAATAGCAAATGTTGGTTATGCGGTGACAGAGATGAAACCATCAATCACATAATAAGCGAATGCTGCAAATTGGCGCAGAAGGAATATAAAACTAGACACGACTGGGTCAGCAAGATGATCCACTGGGAGATATGCAAGAAATTTAAATTTGACCATACAAACAAATGGTATATGCACAACCCAGCACCTATCCCAGAAAATAACACACATAAACTCCTATAGGACTTTGACATCCAAACGGATCACCTAATCTCGGCTAGAAGACCAGACCTAATAATAATAATCAACGAAAAAAAAAAAGAGAATTTGCAAAATTGTCAACTTTGCTGTCCCGGCTGACCACAGAATAAAGCTGAAAGAATGTGAAAAGAAGGATAAGTACCTCGACCTTGCTAGGGAATTGAAAAAACTACGGAACATGCAGGTGACAATTATACCAATTGTAATTAGTGCGTTTGGAACAGTAACTAAAAGATTACTAAAGGGACTGGAGGAATTTGAAGTTGGCGGACGAGTTGAGACCATCCAAACTACAGCATTATTGAGAACGGCCAGAATACTGAGAAGAGTCTTGGAGACTTGAGGAGACTTGCTGTCACTCAAACTCCAGTGAAAGACCATTAGCTAACACTGATGTGAAAAACTCTAATGAGTAAATAATAATAAACTCCAGTGAGAAACCATCGACTAACGCTGGTGTGAAAAACTCGAAAAAGAAGTAACAGTAATAATAATTTAAAAAAATAGAACTTGTCGAATCGTAGACTTTGCTGTTCCGATTGATTAGAGTAAAATTAAAAGAAAGCGAAAAGAAGGATAAGTAGCTTGACCTTGCTAGAGAATTGAATAAAAATGTGGAACATGAAAGTGACGATTATACCAATTGTAATTGGTACGCTCGATACAGTCACCAAAGGATTGATAGAGGGACTGGAACACTTGGAAATAAGAGGACGAGTGGAGGCCATCCAAGCTACAGCTTTATTAATGTCGGCCAGAATATTGAGAAGAGTCCTGGAAACTTGAGGAGACTTGCTGTCACTCAAACCCCAGTGCGGAAACATTGGCTAAAGCTGGTGTGCAAAAATCTCAAAGGGATAAATAATAATAATAATAATAATGATAATAATAATAATAATAATGATAATAATAATAATAATCTCTGGGATTTTGAGATCAGACCTTTTAACAAATATAAAACAAAAAAAAAAAGAAAGAAAAAAACTTATCATTTTGAGGATTTTACCGTCCCGTCGAGTCACTGAGTGAAAAGAAAACAAAAAGATAGACAAATGCTTGGAACTGGTTAGAGAGTCGAAAAAACTGTAACATGAGGGTGACGGTGATACCAATCGTAGATGGTGGACCTGGAATGGTTCTCAAAATGTTTGGAAAAAAAAAGATAGGAGGAATTGAAAATCTGAGGAAGAATCGAAACTATCCAAAGCACAGCATTACTAAGATCAGCTAGAATACTGAGAAGAGTCCTGAAAACCAAAGGAGACTTGTTGTCACTCAGACTCCAGTGAAAGACCACCAGTTAACACTAGTGTGAAAAACTCGCAAGGAGTAAAATAAAGACTCGGTGATAAGATTGATACTTAATAAAATAATCAGCTGAATAATACAATAGTTGCAATAAAACGAATGCATTCACATCTAAAATACAAATAATATGGAGGATCGTTTAAAATCTAATGAACTGTAAAAGTATCGAGAAGAAGAAGAAGAAGAAGAAGAAGAAGAAGAAGAAGAAGAAGAAGAAGAAGAAGAAGAAGAAGCTTTAACGATAACAACAGCAAGAAAAATAGACGAAACAAAAATGATTCTGATGGAAATGTCGTTGATGAAAGGTTTTATAACCAAAAACAGTGATAATACTAAAAAAAAAAAAGTAAATAAAAACAATAAATGAAAAAGTAATAAAAACATAACAAAACAAACAAACAAAAAAAAACGACTACAGTAAAAGAAATAATTTTATTAGTAATAATGTTGATTACTATAACGATAGCAATAATAGTAAATGTAGAGATAATACTGAATTATATTCGCCGTCTCCTTTTCATTATTATGATTATAATATCAAACTATAATAATAATAATAATAATAATAATAATAATAATAATAATAATAATTGTTGTTCTTGTTTTTATCTGTAGTTTAGAAAGCGTCAGGGAAAATGCAAAAATGGACTTTTTAGCTTTCTTTCGTTTTCCGTTTGAAAATTTAATTGAATTCTTTAACAATTAAGCCAAATTAATCTAATAATCTCGTTCTGTTTGTTTGTTTGTTTTGTTTTGTTTTTTTTTTCTTTGTGACTTCATCTGCTCGGTGCAAAAGACGAGCGATCGGGGACGGGTGGAGGTGAAGCACACGAGAATATCTGCAAGATGTGACTATGTTTGGAAAAATAGTCAAGAAAATAACCGGGTTTTGTATTTTTTTTTTAAGAATTGCTTTTTGTTCGTTGTGTTTTTTATTATATTCTATTTAGTTTTTTGTTTTTGTTTTAGGTCCTAAAATTTATTTCTCTTCTATTTTCGTGAATTATCACGAATGTTCTTTCTTATTTTTTTAGTAAAAAAAAAAGAAATAAAAAAGCAAATGTACAATAAAAAAAAGACAAAAAGCCTCCTCCCACCACTCTATAAGGAAATGAAACTTATGTTACTTCTGAAATCAAATCATAGTTTTCTGTCTTCATGGTATTTATTTATTTACCCAACCCCTCCGTCACGAACTGGATGTGACACAAGGTCAATTTTTTTTAACTGAGTCGCGGAATTAACTCCAAAATCAAAACTGAAGTAGAAAGTTTTAGCATTTAACTTCTGCTGACTTGGTAGGTATCCTTTGAGAATAGCTACTTTGAAATAAAACTTGTCGTTTGTATAGTCACCAGTTATCTTGCTATGCTTGTCACTGGGCTGTCGACCCAGAGAGTGGCAAAAGTGTTGTACAAGCGTGTGTCAATACAATCAAACGACTTGCAAATGTCTTATTGCCTCATCATGTATATTTTTCACAAGTCGAATTAGGTAATAAGCAGGATGTTTGAGTTGTAATTTAGGTGATGAAGACGGCAGTCATCTTATATATATATATATATATATATATATATATATATATATATATATATATATACGTATGTGTGTGTGTGTGTGTTTGTGTGTGTGTGTGTGTTTCTAAAGATAAAAGTAAGAGATTAGTTGTCTTACTAACATATTATTCACATTTAATTAAACATTACTTATTTGGTTTATTGGTTGCTTTTCAAGCTGGTAATGGAAAATTATTGCATAGAATTCATTATTAGTTCGGAAGAAAAAATGTGGACCTGCAAACAAAAATGAGTTTTGTTTATGAAGACAGTTTTGAACATTTTTCAATATCTTATTTTAAAGATGTAATTAAAATCTCAAAAATGTCATTCTTATTTTTTTATTCAATTTTCTTTTTCTTCTTACTTTTGCTTGAAAGATAATAGTCCAAATTACAAGCAACCTCCCTCCCCCCATAAAAAAAAAACAACGACAAAAAGAAAGAAAAAAAACCCCAAAAAACAAAACAAAACACCAACCAAAAACCCCAACAAAACAAATTAAAGCTAAACAAACAAATTTTAATTAATTAACATAGAAGTGAAGTATTTTAAAGTCGATGTTTACTTTTATCGGGAAATCTATCAAAAATGACGTAAGCATTATACTCAAAAATATAGGATGAAAAGTAAACAATAAAATTAAAACGAAGAATGTGAAACGCTTTTCTTTTCGATTCGGAAAAAGACGTCCATTTTTTTTCTTTGCCAGACTTCAGATTAAAATAAAGTAATTTATACGGGAAATATCTATAATAAACAAAAAACATCAAACGAATAAATAAATATGCAGTCATCTATCGCTTATATCCGTTGAAAATCACCTTTGATACATTTAGCGATGTGATCAGAAATTATTGCGAATCTATTTCTCTGTTGTGTGTAGATTTAAAGAGAAAATCATTAAGTTAGAAATTAAATATAATTGAAATTAGAATTGATAAATAAAATGCAATAAGATTTGATAAAAAAAATTGGCTTTTATGTAACACGCCGTTCGTATTTGAGCGATGAACGACTTTGGGTAATGAACGACCCCTAATTTTTGGCGACGTTAGTCCACAAAAATATTTCTTTAACATCCATTGACAAAAAAAGAAAACATTCAAACAGTTATTTATACTTTCGAAACTACTGGAATACACTCAAAATCAATGCAATACCGTAAATAAATAACGTAGTCTAGACCTTGATGTAGCTTACGTAAAAAAATCATTATCTTAACTAAACACGGTAAATTTATTCATAATTTATAGTATTAGTACATATCATATACACCGGTGTTATAAATAGCAATTAATGTTAAGTAAAGACTTTATAATCTTGACAAAAAGCCATTGTTGAGGTTAAGGCTATGAGGGGACACTTTGGATGGAAGTTACTGAAAGGTTGGACCGAGAAACAAGGAAACCTTTGTTGTATAGTCACAATACAATTATACAAATATACAGATGCAGGTAAATACGAAACACTGACGACTCTCCGTTGTTCAGGTACGAAACGTTTATTAACTTCTTGACTTTAGTTTTTCGACAC
The DNA here is from genome assembly GCA_963585895.1 of Sepioteuthis lessoniana. NCBI lineage: Eukaryota > Metazoa > Mollusca > Cephalopoda > Myopsida > Loliginidae > Sepioteuthis > Sepioteuthis lessoniana. The sequence continues at coordinate 47,921 of CAUZXS010004485.1, forward strand.
GAGGAGAGAGAAACACAATTTTTACAATGCTGACTGCACTATCTGACCCAAAAAACTCGCTGCGCATCCCGTAGCCCCCAAGTTCTCCGTCGGTAGAGATCTGCAGAACTCCATGGTCAGACTTCAACTTCAACTGTCTGCCTCAATGGCAGACAAACCAACTGTCTCCCACATCGTCCACAGTCAACCCCCAGCTGGACTGGCCGGCCCAGAGTCGAAACTCAACTAACGTCTTTTTCAAAATCACAAAATTCTTAGCCCGTCGCTTCCGGGCATGACGTCATTCACACCCCAGTTTCATTTCCTACCTGGGGTTTTTATGATGACATTTGTGATTGTCATATCCTCTGCGAACGAGCGTGAACTGTACTCAATGTGTGTGCACCTGCACTAAGAGCCGAATAGTTCAAAGCCCAACCAAACCGAATGATAAAATATAACTAACGAAAAATGATTAATTCAAAAATTCATTCCGTAATTATATAACATCTTCTAAGTTTCAAAAACATATCTTATGTAATGAACGACCCCTTATTTTGTGGGGCGAAAAAATCGTCTTAAAAACCCGTTCCTTTCACGAATATATACGATGGGTATTTTTATGGTAAATACTTTAAACCAATGAATATAATAGAAAAAATAAATCTACGTATAAAATGAACTGGATGAATTAATCGAAATATCGTCACTTTTTCTGTAAAATGAAGCATCGCTTTCTTGTAGCTTTGAAAATAAAGTCTGTTCATTGTCAAGCGTCTTGCTGAATCATCTCCTTCGAAAATTGTGGTCATATTGCAGTTACTTAACGTTTTATTGCCTTAATAATGTCGGTTATTTGTCTTTATGGCATATCAACTCTTGCAGGTTATTTAATACCAAATTCTTCGAAAATTGTGGTCATATTGCAGTTACTTAACGTTTTATTGCCTTAATAATGTCGGTTATTTGTCTTTATGGCATATCAACTCTTGCAGGTTATTTAATACCAAATCCTGTTTTAAACACACACACACACACACACACACACACACACACACACACACACACACACACACACACACACTTTGTAAACGAATAGTTTGTTGTTTACATTAATTTTAAACAAGTCAGAACTCATTTTTTTGTGTATACGATTAAATGGTTGAAAGTATTGCTCTTAAACACTAACAGATCTATTTGTATCCAACTGAATAGTTTCAACAATTGCTATTTATTATTTGCCCACAGTTAAATAGTTTCAAGTATTGATATCTAGTACAAATAATTTTAGTCAACATTATTCTTTCGTTTGCACACATTTAAATGGTTTCAAGTATTGCTTTGTGATACTAATAATTCAATTTAACAAAAGTCATTTGTTTAAATGATTTCATGTATCGAAAATAATGAAATAGTTCTGTTTGATCCACGGATGAGGCCCTAGCAACTGCTAACTCTTCCAATAAGAGTGGACTTGGGAGTAATGGTAATAAAAGGGTACGCCACATTCCCCAAAGATCCAGGAGTTCCACCAACAGGAGGTTTAGAGTCATATCAGGACACTCGTTGAGGGAGGAGGTCATATCTATCTGAAAAGATGCAGTCGGTGTATTCTACAACTCCTGCCGACTTAGCACCAGAAGCATTCCATTTCTGGGGAGAATAGACGAATAAATAAATTAAGAAATCTTGTCTGAATACGGTTTAAAGTTTTTCAGTGATGAACTTTATGATTTCTGAAGGTTTGTTTGAAAGTGTGAGAAAAAAAAATGTCTGAGTATTTATATTCATTTCGGACAAATAAATTCTACTACAATTGTTAGAGATTAGGGGGATTGAATAATAAATAAAACACCCAATAACACACAAAAAAAGAATAAAATGAACACAAAATACATAGAAAATATAACAGTCTTCCAGGCGGGCTTTGACAAGAAGGACAATCTACGCATGCCTGAAAAGATGGGCTTCTTGGCGCCAAAAAGAAATTCCTTCCAAGATCCAGATAGACTTTCGATCGTGAAGCAAGTGTATTTTTTCTGGTTCAGGAAAACATTTCTCTCCACAAAATAGTTGTAAACCTGGGAATAAAATTTAAGTTTGAAAGTCTCTTTTCCGTCTTTCTTTTCTTTTCAACTTGAACAACCAACAAAAGAAGTGAATGGGGATAAGAAGAAAAAAGTAATTGACCAACTTCATACTATTTCCCAACTCACTTACACCTCTTGTATCCCATAAGAGTTTTCTTGATGCGAAACTTCCTTTTTCTAAAGAGGAACAATTTTTTTTCTTGTTAAAACCTCTCCTAATACCTCTACATCAAATTGTTCATCGTCGCAAGAAATGGAAACGACGACCCCAGATCAAGTTGTGGAGGAGATTGTTTGCATTTCATGTTTGCGATAATGCCCTTGGAAACCAATTCATGCATCTCCTCTCCCCACCAGCTATGGGTAAATAGTAGAGCAGACTGAGTTATTTAGCCATAGACAACCAGACCAGGAGGAATAAAAGCAGCTGTATTCATTTTAAACATTGACCTTGTACCATATCCTGGCTGTGGTGGAGGGGTTGGGCAAATACATATATCAAACAGTTTAGGCATCTATTGAAGAGAGACAATCAAACTCTTCCCAATCCCTTCTTACATGAACATTGATTGATTGATTGATTTTAATAGCATGTCAACCCGTCTAGGATCATTTTTTGTACGCGGTCCTATCGGATATGAATAATTTTTAAACAGATCTATTTGACCCTTAGATGGAACACTAACAGGTACTCCACTCTGGGTCAGAGGTGGCAATGAAGAACCTCTCCAGAATTGGAGCCTCGCCATAAGATACAGTTTAAAGTAATTCCCAGAACCCCTCTCTTTTTTGGGAGGAGTGGGGAATCTTACCCCTCTGCAGGGAATACAGCGTATTCTAAGCGCTGTCGACAGATATGCACACACACACACACACTCAAATACGTGTGTGTATATGTGTGTGTGTGTGTGTGTGTGTGTGTGAGAGAGAGAGAGAGAGAGAGAGAGAGAGAGAGAGAGACATATCACTTATTAAGGTGCTTGACAAAAATAAATAAAATTATACATACACACACATATATACACACCCTCACACACTCAAGAGTATGTGTATGTGTGTATGTGTGTGTATGTGTGTGTGCGCGCATAATTTTATTTATTTTTGTCAAGCATCTAATTTCTCACTCGCAGACACATATATTTGAGTGCGTGTTGGTGTGTCTGTGTGTGACATATCACTTAGTAAGATGCTTGACAAAATAGATAAAATGAATACATAGATAAAATTATACATCCCCCCCATACAGTCACACAGAGACATATATATATATATATATATATATATATATATATATATATATATATATATATGTTTTTGTGTGTGTGACTTACATCACCACGTATGATGTTTGACAAAAATAAATAAAATTATATACACACACATACATATGCACGCTCACACATACGCACACACTCAAGTATATGTGTGTGTGTGTGTGTGTGTATGATTTTATTTATTTTTGTCAAGCATCAAAGTGTTATGTCACACACAGACACACACACATATTTGAGTATGTGTGTGGGTGTGTATCTGAGAGAGAGAGAGAGAGAGAGAGAGAGAGAGAGAGAGAGAGAGGGAGAGTGTGTGTGTGTGTGTGTGTGTATGTGTGTGTGTATGATTTTATTTATTTTTGTCAAGCATCAAAGTGATATGTCACACACAGACACACACACATATTTGAGTATGTGTGTGGGTGTGTATCTGAGAGAGAGAGAGAGAGAGAGAGGGAGAGTGTGTGTGTGTGTGTGTATGTGTGTGTGTATGATTTTATTTATTTTTGTCAAGCATCAAAGTGATATGTCACACACAGACACACACACATATTTGTGTATGTGTGTGGGTGTGTATCTGAGAGAGAGAGAGAGAGAGAGAGAGAGAGAGAGAGAGAATATGTGTGTGTGTTTGAGTTTGTTTGCACGCGCGCACGCACGTGCGTGTGTGTATGTGTGTGTGTGTGTGTGACTTACATCACTTCGTAAGATGCTGGACAAAAATAAACGATGAAATAAGATCCTCAGCTTCATTATTTTTCTTTTTAATCAACGAAATAACTTATTCATTTCGTGGTATTTTAGTATTATTAAAGATTTTAGATAAATAATATCGGTCTTCTAGGCGTTTTAAGATTGTTACTTTTTTGACGAATCTCTTCGAAACCGATAAACAGCATTGATAATTGGGGGGAGGGGGTTGAGGAGGGAGTCAGAGGATTTTTCAAAATGACTTGTAAAACATCACGGCCATCGCCATCGCCGCTACCGCCAACAAAAACAAGAACAAAAGACAAAACAAAAAACAACAGCGAAAAAACAAAAAAAAAAACAAAAAACAAGCAATAATAGATAAAATGAAGGGAAGAAGTTGACGACCTTAGTCGAGGGTGACCCGAAGGCCTCTTTTTCAATAGCTATAACACCGATGTGAAGGGAAGAGCGCTACTCCTTTTCCTGTATTTCTCCACTCTACCATTAATCCTAACCTTATAATTCTGAGTGCTAAGCAAGGCGGCATCAAGTACCGTTTTTAAAGTCTTTGGTACTTGACCTGGGATCGAAACCCGGTCTCCCGGACCATTGGCTAACACTCTACTCATTAGACTAATGATAAAATAAAATAAATACATAAATAAATAAAATTAGACAATTAAATAAGTAAATAAAAACCTAATAAGAAAATTGAACAGTCACGTTTTTTATGAACAAATAAATGTTTGAATATTAACCGAATTTTCGGTTCATTCCGCTCTCTGACTATTTTTTTTTTATCAATTCATAACAAAGTATCAACACGCCTATCCCCATTTATCCTATCTCTTCCCTCTTCATCTCTCCGTCTTTCTTTCTCTCTCTCTCTCTCTCTCTCTCTCTCTCTCTGTCTCACACTGTCATTCTCACAATACTCTCTCTATTTCCCTGTCTCTGTTTCTCTATCTTTCTCTTTCCCTCAGCGTCTTTTTCTCTTTCGCAAATCTCTCCCAGTCTCTCTTCCTCTCTGTCACATTCTCTCTTTCTTTCTCTTTGTTTCTCTTTCTCTCTCTTCCTCTCTCTGTCTTTGTCTCTTTCTCTTCCACTATCTCCTTCATTCTCTCTGTCTGTCTCTTTGTCTCTGTCTCTCTTACTCTCTGTCTCTGTCTCTTTATTTATCCGACTCTATATCTCTTTCAGTGTCTCTTTCTCTTTCACTCCTTCTCTATCTCTGTCTCTCTGTGTCTCTCTCTTTCCTGTCTTTCTCACCATTTCTCACTCTTTCTCTTTCTCTGTCTCAGTCTCTCTGTCTCTCTGTCTTTTTCTCTTTGTGTTTCTTTCTCTGTCTCTCTGTCTCTGTCTTTCTCCATTTCCCTTTTTCGGTCACCAAGTCTCTCTGTATTTCTCTCTTTTTCTGACGCTTTCTTACACTCTGTTTTGTTTCTCTCTGTTTCTCTCTCTATGTCGCTTTCTTTCTCTCTCTCTCTCTCTCTTTCTCTATCTTTCTATCTGTCTATCTGTCTGTCTGCCTCTTTTTCTGTTTTTTTGTCTCTCTCTGTCTCCTTGTATGTCTCCCTCTCTTTTTCTTTGTCTATCTTTCTATCTGTCAGTCTGTCTGACTGCTTCTTTTTCTGTTTCTTTGCCTCTCTCTTTCTCTCTCTTTTTCTCTGTCTGTCTGTCTCTATCTTTCTCTGTCTCTGTCTCTTTCTGACTTTTTTCTCTGTCACTTTCTATGTATCTTTTCATGTCTCGGTCTCTCTGTACGCCTCTCTTTCTCTATTTGACTCTTTTTTTTTCTCTGTCTTTCTCTGTCTCTGTCTATCTGTCTATCTATCTCTCAGTCTGTCTGTCTGTCACTCTGACTCTTTTTCTCCGTCAATTCCTGTTTTTTTTTGTCTTTCTCTGTCTCTCTTTATATGTCTCTCTTTCTCTGTCTCTCTTTCTTTGTCTCTCTCTGTCCCCCCCTCTCTCGGTCTTTCTCTATCTCTCTATCTCTCTGACTTTTTTCTTTGTCTCTTTCAATGTATCTTTGTCTCTCTCTGTCTCTCTAATGTCTCTCTCTATTTTTCTCTATATATTTCTCTCTGTGTCTTTATCTCTATGCCTCTTTCTGGCTCTTTTTCTCTGTCTCTTTATATATCTCTTTGTCTCTCTCTCTCTCTGTCTCTCTTTTTATGTCTCTTTGTCTCTCCCTGTCTCTTTAAATGTCTCTATTCCTCTGTCTCTCTCACTTACCCTCTCTCTCTCTTTCTCTCTGTCTCTTTCTCAGTCTGTCTGTCTCTTTCTCCGTCTCTCTGTATGTCTCTCTTTATCTGTCACTCAAGGTGCATTGATAATTCCATAATCTAATACCGACAAAAGCATTTATTTTACACCACAATTATCTTTTTTTCAACATAATCTCCTTCCGTTTAGAAAGATAACTAAAGAAAAAGCAACATATATTTAGCCCAACACTTCATAGCTCACACAGATCTCGAACATAATACACTGGTGTCTGATATATAGACGTGAAACTGATAGGCACGAAGCATCGTTGACTCTTTGTCTACACTACCCTTACATATAAGAATATAGAAAAACAAAGCAATCCAAATGGGATAAATTCATCTTAAAGGAAAGTCAACGTTAAAAAATTTTGGTTTCAGTGAAACTTCATCTGGATTTTAAGATGTTGAAACAAGTGACAGAAAAGCAGGAGAAAACGAATATATATATATATATATATATATATATATATATATATATATACAAAAAACGATTGAATGATTGAAAAATTATATGATCTTTTTGTGTATATATATATATATATATACTTTCAAGAAAAAACCAAAATTCGTTCACTTTAGGATTATAGATTCATTTCCACCCTGCTAAGAACATTGATATGAATCAACAACTCCCAAAAAGATTTCTTCAGACCCAAAATGGAGATAAATATTTTTCTTTGCTCCGTGATATCATCTATATTTACTTTACCAGGAATATTCAAATATTCGAATTTTGAATTATTTAATTGTCCTGACGGAATTGTTGCCTTCTCCGGATTTACTGGATTGAAATATATATATATATATATATATATATATATATATATATATATATATATATATATATCCTCATCTATTTTATTTTATTCAAACACACATCGTTGTTATTGCAACACTTATTTCACTATCTTATAGACCTGATGAAGGTTTATTAAAACCGAAACGTTTTAACGTGGACTTTCCTTCGTAATAACTTTATCACATTTGGATGACTTTGTTTTTCTATTTTCGTTTTTACCATTACACGATATCAACACCTCCTGATGACTATGGCTTTCTTGTACAGCTGGTTTAACGATATATATATATATATATATATACATACACACACACACACACACATATATATATATATATATATATATATATGAACGTTTTAGGGAAGTGATTGCTCAAAATGCGGAACAAAGTAATCAAAGCTCTTATTAAGCCAAGCCCATTTAAAATCTAAACTATTAAATTGTTCCCAATGTTAAATACCGCCTATGACTTTGAGTTTCACGTCGAGTGGGTTGCACAATGTATATACAAGTATGTATGTGCGTGTGTACACACACACACACACACACACACACACAGATATACATATGTGTGTGTGTGTGTGTGTGTGTGAGAGAGAGAGAGAAAGAGAGAAAGAGAGAGAGAGAGTGAATATAAAACTTGATTTCAAATATTCACAACATCAAAACTCATTGGAATCTGTTAATAAATATGTTCACATTATGTTACATTAACTCAAAACTTTCATTTTCCCACCAACAGAATCTCTGTGTACCCCACTGACACTGCTAGGGAGCAGTAAGATCCAAAAGGGCGCTATCCAAACAGCATCGTATTTTTTGCATTCAGCCAGTAATTTCTTAAGTCTTATGGTCTAATCTTACAATAGGTTCCCTCGAACCTCGAATTCAATATCAGTTATAAGTAAATGCTCTACTCAAAATTTGGTAACCTAAACTTATATATATATATATATATATAGAGAGAGAGAGAGAGGAATGCCTAATTTGGACGGTTATATATTAATATTTCGGCGACAGTTTCAACGCTGTAGCGTTTGGTAATGAATAATATCTGTATATTAATATTCTATGTGTTTGGAGGCGCTCGTGGTGCAATGGTCACCGTCGTCGGAAATGGACACGGCGGCCCAAGTTCAAACCCTGGACGATGCTATTTGCCTTTCACATAGTGCTAATAACTTTGGAAAAGATAGGATTTCAAATATCCTTCCACCTGAAAAGACTGGGCTCTTTAAACATCACAACCAATCTAGAAGAAAAAAAAATCTGATTTCAAACCAGTTAACTTTCACTCAAAACTGACCTTGTGTTACATCCTGGTCGTGACGGAGGGGTTGGGTAAATATATATTCACCCATATGTTATAGCTGGGTAAAAAGTATATGTGTGTTTGTGTGTGTATGCGTGTGTATGTGTATGCATGTGTGTGTGTGTGTGATATATGATTTATATATGTCCATTATATATATATATATCATATAAGTATATATATTATATGCATATATATCGCGCACGCACATGCATATATATCATATATATGCATATATATATATATATATATATATATATCATGCATTGGTGCGTGTGTGTATATCGATATTCATACATATATATATATATATATATATATATATATATGTGTGTGTGTGTGTGTGTCCATTGTTAATAAAATATAGATATTCATATAAATTATTAATATAAATAAAAACATCCTTTTTTCTGTTTGAACGTACACTTAATATGCATTAGGAAACGTATATATACATTCATCTGTAAATGACATATATATATATATATATATATATATATATATGTGTGTGTGTGTGTGTGTGTGTGTGTGTAAAGAGAAGATGTATAAATTCAATCTTGTTTATGACAAATATCAACGTTGTAATCGGGGTAATGTTTTTAAGGAACTTCCTTTATGACGACAGTTGTAAAACTGCCGTAAAAGATTTTCATAAGGAAAGAGATAAATCATATTGAATGGAAAAAGGTGCCATTTTGTTGTTTCTCGTTAAGTTTTAGAAAACAGCGAAAACATTTTGGAGACAAACAACGAAAGCACACACATGGGATCAGTCGGCGGAAATGGAAGTAGGCATCTGTTTAATTAAATGTTTATATATATATATATATATATATATATATATATATATATATATATATATATATATATATATGCTTAGATTTATCGTCATTTGTGCAAGTGCTAAATTTTAGGTCTTCATCAGAGTTCATTATACGAACTTGAACATCACACACACACACACACACACACACACACATACACACACATAAACACACACACGTACGCACGTAGTTCACACACACTCACACATAAGTATATTACTCACATACGCACACGTACATTGCATGTCACACACACATGCATATTGCATTACACTTACATACATGTACATCTGTATAATGCACACACGCACTTTACTCATATATACACACACGCATTTTTACATACATACACGCAGGCATATTACACACGTATACACACACGCACATAACATTCATACACACACACACATACACACTCACACACACACGTATATTCCACTCATACACATACACGTACATTACATACATACAGACATACGTACATTACACATATACACACATGCGTACATTACACACACATACATACGTACATTACATGCACTTACACACGTACATTGCACACACATTCACACAGAATTAAATAACACACAAACACACGTACATTGCGTACACATGCATACACACACACTTACATTACATACATACACACAATACGTGAATAACATATATACACATACATACATCATACACATGCATACATATGTACATTGCACACATACGTACATAAATATATTACGCACACATACACACGTACATTAAACATACAAACACGCACATACATAAATACACACACACACACACACTCGTAAGTACATTACATACATACACACACATATACATTACACATACAAACACGCACATACATAAATACACACACACACACACACTCGTAAGTACATTACATACATACACACACATGTACATTAAACATACAAACACGCACATACATAAATACACACACACACACACTCGTAAGTACATTACATACATACACACACATATACATTACACATACAAACACGCACATACATAAATACACACACACACACACACACTCGTAAGTACATTACATACATACACACACACGTACATTAAACATACAAACACGCACATACATAAATACACACACACACACACACTCGTAAGTACATTACATACATACACACACATATACATTACACACAAATGCATATTACACACAAATGCATACAATACATACACACGTGCATTATGTACTCGTATACACGTTACACAGTCATGTACATTGCACACACCTTGCATACACACACTCGTATATTACAGACATACAGACGATCATTACACACATATACATATATGCTTATTACATACACACACACACGCAAGTACTTTACATTCATACACACATATATCCTATTTACCCAACCCCTCCACTCGGGCAGGATATGACACAAGGTCAATTTTTAAGCGGAGTTTAACAGGTTTCAATTCAGAGTTTTCCTTCTCCTAGACTAGTCGCCTCACCAAGGCTGAAGAACCTAGTCTGCCCTACTATTTACCCATAGCTGGAAGGGAGAATATTTGGATTCATACCTTTCCCAAGGGTATTAGTGCTATGTGAAATGTAATCAGGCTTCTCCAGGATTTGAACTCGTGTCGTCGTGTCCACATCCTGTGTGATAACCATTACACCACGGGCACCTCCTTCATACACACATATATGCGCACATTACACACACAGGAATATTGTACACACACGCAAGCACATTACATACACATACATACACACACACGAACTCATTATATACGCACACTCACACGCAATAATATATATTGGGATAGATCGATAAGTCTAATACGCCGTTATTAGAGGAAGTTTTAGCAGAAATTTCCCGGTACACTGTTCAATTTCCGAAATCAATATTTATCATATAATTAAGTGCAATGACAAAGAAAGAGATTATTTTCTAAATAAACATTTGTAATAAAAATAAATGCTTTTTTTATTTGCAGGCTTCGGACTTATTGACGTATCAATACATCATTTGATAGGGAAACCGGAAACCTTTTTATTCATATCTATCTATCTATCTATCTAGTTTAAAACCATTTTTTAAAATCATTTAGAAAGAAGACCGAGTATTGAAAGAAGGTTTACACACTACTCTACGACATTTCCATTGCTACAGTTTCATGTACTTAAACAATATAATCAGTTTGTTGATTTGTTTGGGTTTTATGGCATATCAACCTTTGTAGATTATTTAATGCCAAATGCATTTTTATACAAATGAACTATTTCAAACAATTCAATTTAGCAATAATACACAGTTTAATTGTCAAAAACACTTTTATTTCAAGCTATTCAGTTTAATTAAACAGTTCTAACTCATTTCAATTTAGTATAAGTATAGTTTTTGTTTACACACAGTAAAATGTAAAAACAGTTCTATTTCAAACAGTTCAGTTTAGCATAAGTACGCAGTTTACATGTCAAAACAGTTCTGTTTCAAGTAATTCAGTTTAGCATAAGCACGCATTTTAGTTCTATTTGACCCATGGATAGGACCCCATCAGGTACTACCACACTAGGCCAGAGTGAACCTGGGAGCGATGGCGATGATGGGTGGCTCCGCATTCCCCAAAGCTCCAGCATTACTGGAACCTCACTATCAGATTGTTTAATGCCACATTCAGGACACTAGTGGGGGGGCGGTCTTACCCCTTTGCAGAGATGCAGTCTGTGTATTCTACAGCCCCAGCCGACTGGGCAAAGATATAATCAGATGATATATATATATATATATATATATATATATGTGTGTGTGTGTGTGTGTGTGTGTGGTTGTGTATGTGTGAATATGTGTGTGTGCTGGATGTATCAATAAGCAATACAACTTGCGAAATAAGGATAAATTTTAAGTAGATAACGTTTGACATGAAGCACAGATTTACAAACGAAAGAAGTTAGGCTTCAAATGATTTTGAATTCAAATGATTTTGTATCATTTTAACTTTTTATAAAACTAACTTTCTCAGTGTCGTAAACTCATAACTCGCAATGTATGTAAGAATTTATTTAACAGTATGTAGGTGTATATAAAACAACAACAAAAGAACACTGCCATAAACCTGCACATCTATATATATATATATATATATATATATATATATATATATATATGATAACGATGTGCGGTTGTCTCTATCTTACTTGATGGGTTTGTGGCAGACCAAGTGCAGTATAACTTGGAGTGTTAGAGCTATTATAGAATATATATGTATATATATATATTTATATATATATATATATTGTCATCCACAGACATATTTAATAGCATGGATGCTTTTCTGCAACCGCAGGTCTTATAATGTCTTATAACGACAATCATCAGGCAAAGAAAGAAAGATTTGGGGGAAATCGAAAAAAATTGAAAAATACAGTCAAAGGAATGTTAGGGTTGTGTACAACTTTTTTTTTTGTCTCTATGAGTGTGTATGAGTGTGTGTTTATATTGATTATATTT
>CAUZXS010004486.1:0-15342 GCA_963585895.1 Sepioteuthis lessoniana
TGTGTGTGTATATATGTATATGTGTATATCTATATATATATATATATATACTATATATATATATATATATATATACATGTGTATATATATATATATATTTATGAATATATATATATATTTGTATATATATATACGTAGGTTTTTTACACATATATGTATGTATATTATATATATATATATATATTATATACGTATATATGTGTGTGTGTGTGTGTATACATTTATTTATATATATATATATATATAATATATTATATTATATATATATATATATATATATATATTAAGATAATTTCTGTTAAATTTTTTTTAGTTTTCAATGAAATACTTTTAGAAAATAATTTTAACCTTTAATATTATCTCCAATGCACCTTTTTGGATTTGTGTATATATATAATGTATATGATATATATTTGTGTGTGTGACCCGCCAAATTCTTTGCTTAGTTTGCACCCTAAAACTTACTCTAATTCTTTTTCCACCAACCCTTTATATCTCTGTGTATGTCTCAATGTGTATCCCTTTAAATTCATATTATTTGGCTGGGACTGTATATTGCACTGACTGCTCCACAGCTTAGGTGGAATTCCTTACACCAAAACATCACGAGTTTTTTTATATGAAACTAAACAATCTGCTGTGATATTCCAATAATCCTCTTTCTTTTGAGAATGCGGAATATCCTTTTCTCTCCATGTCTACTAGGTCCTCTCTTTTCTGAAGTAGTAGCCCCTTAAAAGGGTCCTATCTCTCGATTTAATGCAACTCTAAGTTGTTTAGTTTATTGTTTTTGACATTAAATCTGCGTAATTGTGCTAAACTGAATTGTTTAAAATAGAACTCTTTTGACGTGTAAATGCGTACTAATACTAAATTCGATTCCTTGAACTAGGGCTTTTTTTGACCTTAAACTGTTTACTTATTCTAAACTGAATTATCCGAAATAAAACTGTTTTGACACTAAACAATCTGTTGAAGTTCCAGTGATGCTGGGCCAATGAGGAATGCTTATCCCCCTTCATTGCAATTGCTCCCCGGCCTAATATGGTCCGGAATGTTTTCATTTTATACGGCCCTATCTATGTGTTAAATGAATCTAAAATGCTTTCTTATGCTAACTGAATAGCTTGAAATAGAAATGTTTTTGACTATTTAGCTCTGTACTTAGATTTAAACTGTTTACCTATGCTAAACTGAATTGTTTGAAAGGTAACTGTTTTTGATATTGAAACTCTACTTACACTAAACTGTACTGTTTAATTCAAAACTGTTTTGACATTTAACTGTCTGTAAAGAAAATCTACACTTATGCTCACCTGAATTTGCTGAATTAGAACTGTTTGACTCAACTGAGTAGCTTGAAATAGAAATGATTTTGACAATTAAACTGTGTACGTGTACTAAACTGAATTTCTTGAAACAGAAACTGTTTATTTTGTATAAAAATGGATTTGGCGTTAAATAACCTACAAAGGTTGATATGCCATAAAGCCCAACCAACAACTATTAAGTTTAAAATGTACTGCATTCTAAACTCCATTAACATTGATCTTCCTTGTGTAGTATTTAATAAATTAATATGTGTTTTTTTATTTATTGGTTTGTTTTTTTTTTGTCTTAATAAGAGCTGGATGAAATATGCAGCCCCATAATAATTTTTTGTCAAGTAATGCTTATAATGAATATCTATTAGCAGAAACTGAACATAGAATAAGCATAGAAAATGTGAGTTAAGTATACCCCATGTCTTCGGTTACCTTCCACTAACACACACACTCACATACACACGTATCATAGTTTTAAACGCGATGTGTGCTAAGCATAACGTCACGAGATAAGCATGTGATATAATAATGATTAGCCGTAATTCTTAGATAATATTTTAAACCAAAATGTGCTTATGAAAAATTATAACTATTTTTTCTACGTAGTCTAAAAATTAACCTTTTTAATGAAAAAAATCGATTTTCTAATACACGTTATTACATTCCCTTAAACTAAAACCCACTTTTTTCTGCTACTAATTAAAAATGGGGGTATCTCTGGTTATATATTAGTTAGTGAGCTAGTCTAGCTGATCATTGCTTACAAAGTTCAATTCTAACTGGTTACTCCATATTTCTGGTCTTAAGTACATGGTTGCTAATTCCAAAATAATTTATTTCTATAGAATTTTGAGTATTACTCTAAAGCAAGTACTTTTCATAAGTATTTGAACAAACATTGAATTTGTTTTTGTTGTCTAAGATTGTAAGGACCATTACTTAGGCAACTCTTCCAAACTGAAATGTGCGTTCGCCTTTTCAATTTCTTGATCGATTCTGAAGGATATTTTAGAAAGATAGAAAAAAGGGATGGGGGTATTCTATTAAATTATTCCAAGAAATTTTGCATTCTAAACCACAAGACATGTCTAATGCTTTCCTTTTTAGTTTGATTGCAATAATAATTTATTTCTCTTGCCTAATATTCTACATTTCAACTCTAAAAACATGGGATTAGGACCATATTTTTCTGTTATTAGAAATATTTACAGGAAGTATTATATATATATATATATATATATATATATATATATATATATATATATATATATATATATATATGAGAGAGAGTTGTTCAAAAGCCTCACCCAAAAAGAAGAGTATAGCGGAACATTTTTGTTTTGGTAACATTCTACCACTCCTTATCATATGAAAAAAAGTAATTCAGATTTTTCTAGTTTTAAAAGTGGTAGAATGTTGTCCTAGCAAAAATGTTCAGCTATGCTCTTCTGTCTGAGTGAGGTTGAAAACTTTTTGAACGACCCTTGTGTGTTAAGGGCGAGAATAGGGGACCAGAAAGGAGGAAGAGAGATAAAGGGAAATTAAATATATTTTACAGTAGCCCCTTGCCTTTATCCATGTAATATGCTCAAAGACCCTTGGTGGATGTCTGAAACCAAAACAAGTACCGAACCCTATTTGTACTATATTTTATTTTTATACATAAATAACTAATTAAATGTTTAATTTATAAATTCACCAGAATACGTTCTGTCGCTGAGAGTAAGATCATGCGGGAAAAGAGGTGTCCTGGTTTTGATACAACAGAATCTACAGAGTGCTGAGTTCTGGAGAGTGTGAAGTTAGAGCCTCATCTATGGGTCAAATATACGTTTAAAAAATATCCGTATACGGTAGAACTGCGTGCAAATAAATAAATAACTTTCTGGTATCACAAAAATGTAAATATGAATGTACAGTAAATGCGATTTTCCTAACCTCAAGGTATAAAATACCCTAGACTGTTTTACATCCCGCTGAAATCAATCATGATAATATAACAAGAAGAATTAAAAACAGTATTCAGTAATAAAAATTTTGTGATAGATGATTCTTTCTTACCATAGAACGTCCTCAGTGCATGATTTTCCCCCTGCTTCGAGTGTTATATCTCTTATTTAAGTGCTGTCTCAAATAATCATGTTAATTTCATAAAGTTACTTTATTAAGAGAAACAGCAAAGAGAGGGGCGCGTTACTCTAACGAGTCGTTTTTTTTTTCTTTTTGCCTCAATGACTCTCCACACCCAAATATTTTCCTTGTTAATATAATGTGAAAGCACAGTTTTATTTCTTGAATGAAAATTGGTGGAGAAAATCAAGAATTATAAATAAAGATTTTTGAAAGAATTAATTTTAAAAAAAGCAAAAATAGAAACAAAAAAGGTTTATTATTGCTCAAGTTTAAATGCATCTCGTGTATAGGTCGAATTCAGAAAACCTAATTTTTAAACAAATATTCAGTAATAATTTTTACATTTGAATTTCAGATATTCGAAAGAACTAAGGCAGCTCTTTCTTGCTAACAGTTACATTGTTTGCAAGCTAGTCAAACAAAATCGATTAATAATGAATGAGGTTCTCATGAAGGACTCCATACTTTTGGCCTTGTGCCAAATCTAAACTGGCCACGTCGTTGCTGCTTCTTCCGTCGGCAGCTGCAGTGACGGAGGAGGAGGTACATTGCTCAGTCAGCAGGGACTGTAGAATACACTGACTGAATATGACACTAAACAATCTGATAGTGAGGTTACAGCAGTGCTGGAGCTTTGGGGAATGCAGAGTACCCCTTCATTGCCATTGCTCCCAGGTCCACTCTAGCCCGGAGTGATAGCACCTGATAGGGCCCTATCTATGGGTTAAATAGAACAAACAGCATACTAATGCTAAACTGAATTGTTTGAGTAAACTGAATAGCTTGAAATAGAAATGTTTTTCACAATTAAACCGTATTTACATTTAAACTGCGTGCTTATGCTTAACTGAATTATTTGAAATAGAACTGTTTTTCGTCATTCAAAGTGTATTTACACTTAACTGAATTATTACATATAACTGCTTGAATATTTTGATATAGAAATGTTTTTGACAATTAAACTGTGTACTTTTGCTAAACTGAATTGTTTTAAAAAATAAAAATGGAATTGGCGTTAAATAACCTATAAAGGTTGTAATGCCATAAAACCCACCAAACCAAACCAAATCTAAACTATGCACAGTATTTAAGGTTTCCTCATGTATTGTAATGTTTGCAAGCTAGGCTAGCAGACAGGTGTTTGTGAGTTCGATTCTCAGTGAATGCCATATACTAGTGGCCAGGTGCTAGATCTGAGCTCAGCTGGCCCGGCTTAAAATACGATTGCTGTATCAACTGCGGTAAGACCCCCATCCCCACAAAAAGGGAACCCTGGCTATGACACTAAACTGCAACTGGCAAGAGCAAAGTAGCCTTTCATCGCCATAACTCTCAGATCCACTCTGACACGGATTAGTGGTACCTGTTACTGTCCGATTCATGGGCCAAATAGATCGGTTCAAAATTTATATGCATTCGATAGGACCGTGTTTAAAATAAAACAAGACACAAAAAAAATGTAAAAATGAACGTACAATGAACGTGATTCCTAAATTTCTAGGCATAAAATAACCTTAGACAGGTTGACATGCCGTTAAAACCTATCATTCAAAGTTACCCTTAATTTTTTTTCTATATATGGTCAAGTAAAGCTTGACCTTTATCCTTTCTATATTCCTTAAATGGAACTTAAAATTTTGAAAGTTATTGAAGTAAGAATTTTTTTCCAATATGGTAATGCTAATAATTTCAGGAAGGTTTTTAAGGTTGAATTGTTTATTTTTTATGAATAACATATACCTGATAACATCAATAATGAATATAAAGGAAATATAAATTCTACAAGGAAATCTGTTACTGGCTGAAAAAAGATTGAAGCATTGTTCCCAATAGATGACTCAAGTTAAGAAACAATTATTCTATACACTTCTTTGATGGGTGAACATTTATAAGCAACGGCAAATGGAAGGAATCTGAGGCATGTGAGCCAAACTAAGCTAAGCCTAGAAAATTATAAATCTTGGAAGGACTTGCTGAATCACTAAAAATAAATACTGATTTTGAGGGCGTAAATCATGGGTCGATTTATACAAAAGCTGGTGTTTGATATACCAATATTCTTTTCTATTTCTTTGTTTTTTCTTTTTAATTTTTTCTTTCTTTATTTTTAATTATTTTTTAATTTACTCTGATTTTAGCTATTTACTAAATTATTTTGTTTGTTTATTTTACAGCTGAAAATTTTCAAGGGAATTCGGATACCTCCATATTAGATTCCCCGGATGTTTCACCTTTAGAACAGTTTTTGGAAAAAAAAAAAAAAAACACAGCTATTCCTTCCATTCTACGGAACCTATTCATTCTTCATTGTTTATCCGGATGCCATCATCAGCTGTTTTGAGAAAAAGAGAAAAAAATCATTCCCTAAAAGAGTACTAAATTATATTGATACAAATACATCTATTCGCTTATAGTCATATAAATGCTATTAATTACCGTGTAAACCAACCACGTAAATAAGTAAAAGAAAAAAAAAACGTCCCTAAGGTGGGAATCTCTTATCAGTCTGGTGATTAATACTGTATTTATTATATGCCGGAACTTTTTAAGTCTATCACCATTGGTGTCGATCTATCGACTGCTCGCTGTGGCGAAATCTGGACCGGCGCCAAACACCGAAAGGATTTTTCGCCAACCCACTACAGCAAACCTGCCAATTCAACCAGCAATCTGAATAACAACGCCCACAAAAAGCGCGGAATTATAATGATGCAATATATGCCGTTTTGTTGCGGTCCTGGGGGTTCAGCAGCGGTCAGTGGGTCGAATGGTGGAAGCAGTACCCACCATCCAACAGACACTTATCAATACAGACAAGCCGCGGCTGCTGCTGCTGCAGCCGCGGCTGCTGCGGCCGCTGCCTCGGCAGGATCCACAGCGCACACCATTTCCGTCCCAGGCGCCAGCGCTCCACCGGCAGCCACATTCACAATTGACAATATTCTTGCACCGCGGCCAGTCTTTCCGACAAGACACCCACATTATTTTATACCTCCACACGTGTTTCACTTTCATCAGGATTATGTGCGTACGTATTGAATTTGATAATATTTGGGGGGGTCGATAAACGGGTTAATTGCAGAAGTTTGACAAGATGTCAGTTGATAAAGTGCGAAAGTGCTGAAAAGGGAAATTATTCAGGTATACATTAGATTCATACAATAAGCTAAGCTTTTTTTCCTTGATTTTATATTCTTTAAAATTCCAAATTAATTTTTAGTAAAATAATTTCAAGATGACATGAAAAAACTTTTATATCTTAATACATTTAAATTTTTCTCATTACTTTTCTATATAATCAACACCTACTAGAATAAAAAGAAAAATAGTTTTAAAGTAGTAATTATTTAATTCTATATTTGAAATACTTTATATATATATATATATATATATATATATATATATATATATATATATATAATCATAATTATTTGTGTACTATACACAGATTTTTCCAGATTTTTAAACCTAAAAGCTCAGGGTACGTGTTGTACCCGAGAACGAAATATTCCCCTTTTTTGTTGTTGCTTTTTTTTGTTGTTTTTGTTGTTGTTTTTAGCCACGTGCGTCACCATATTTGGGACGACATGACTAAAAGTAAAACTTATTTATGATCTAGACTAACTAACGTTAGAAAAACATATATGTTTTATACAGCTGCAGGGAAATATCCACTGAAATGCATTCGTTTATAATTTGTTTTTTCTATGAAGAATTCATTTTCGGCATAAGTTTGTCACATTTTCGTTTGAAAATGCCTTTGCTCAAAATACCGTGAATAAAGTTGTGTTTTGAAACATTATATAAACTGTGAATACTTACTTTTTAGTTGATATAAACCGGATGAAAACGTTAACAAATGCAAAAATTAGTTTGAAATTCCAAAAAGCTGATGCGTATTATACAGGAGAAATTTTTTCCACGATTTCGTAATCGAAAGTTAGAGGATGTATATTATATACAATTACGATGTGTGTATATATATATATATATATATATATATATATATATAGAATTTTTGTCTTCGTAATTATATGAATGAGTTGGCAGGCGAACACTTTGGGGCGGTGATTCTTCAAGTGACAAAAATTGTTTATCTATTTTGATTTAAAAAACAGTAGCAACTTATCACTGTACGTTCTAGCTCTTCGATTAAACTCCTGATTGAAAATTTACTAAAATATAACTTTACTAACAATGTAATTATAAAAATCCAGTAACAAACCCACACCCAAACTAAATTTTTGTTATTAGAAATTTGAAAAGACAAATTTATTGAATTATTTCAGTTTCACTATTTTAATGAAAAAAATTAAATAATTTTTGGTTCTTTCAATTGATAATGCCTTTCTTTCCTTTGATTTTTTTTTTTTAATTTTAGGAAATATATTATTTATTTCTTTTTTTAACTTTGATATTTATTTCTATTTTTGTTCATTTTGATAGCAAGGAGTAGGGTTCCGCTTTAAATCAACTGATATAACAAAATGAACTTTTATTTATACGTAACGTTGGCTGTTTTTTTTTCTATTTCAGTCTTTATTATTATTATTATTATTACGTTTCTGATTTTTGTGAATAGATAAGTCCCAAATATGGTTATTTAAAAGAATTAAAAATTTAATGAAAATTCTTTAAAAAAACAGATCGATTGTTTTAATTCATTATACCTTCCTTTCCTCCAGAAATATGTTAATTTTTTTTATTTTATTTTGTCATGAAATGAGGATTAGTCTAAAATAAATTGACATAGCAAAGTGAACCCGACTTTCCCTCTGTTTTACTTGAGAAAGATTGTCTTTTTTTTCCTTTTTCAATGCCTAGTCTTGTTATTTTTTAAATTTTATTTATGTATCTTGATTTTCATCAATTCATTTTTTTACTTGGTTTTTAATTTGTGAGAATAGATAAATTTTACATTAAGGCCTAGCTACAACTATTCAAAAGAATTACAAATTAAATGAATAATGAAATTATTAACGATTTGTTTTAAGTTTAAATCCTAACCTTCAAACAACCCCCCCCAAATACTACTACTACTTATAATAATAATATTAATTATAATAATTATAATAAAATGAAAAAATATTGCACCTGAAAACTACCACCGTACGAGTGATATTGGGAGCCCTGGATATGATCAAGAAAGGACTAGATAAACATATTATACTAACAAAATACTTGGCAATCCCAGCCAATATCAGATAGAAAAAGAAAGTCACTTAGCAGAACTGATCATCACCTTAAGAGTTTTATCAACGTGACTGAAAAAGGTCAACCAAAAGTAATAGAAAAAATATACAGAATAGCTACCTTCCCTCATCCTAGGTCTTTTGCCAAGTCGGCTGGGGCTGTATAATACACCGACAGCACCTCTGCAGAGGAATAAGACCCACCACCCAATGAGTGCCTTAGATATGACACTAAACAATCTGATGGTGTGGTTCCAGTAATGGTGGAGCTTTGGGGAATACGGAGTACCCGTTCATTGCCATCGCTCCCAGATCTACTAATAAGGTGGAAACAGCTGTCCAGTGGATCCATATGCTGTGTGCAGTGCTTGCCAGATTTTATGGTCAAGGTATTTCAATTTATATACATATAATTCCTCTTTATAAAAAAATGTAGGAAAATCCTTTATCAAATTTAGATTACTTTGGAAGAAGGTCAAATGTTCCGTGTAAAGAGTGAAATTTAAACTCACAAACATGATATAACAATATAATACCTTTAAGAAAAGTATGAATCCCTTTAACCTTTAGTATAAATAGTATCGCTTCCGTTCTCCTAGAAGGATGGCTTAGACATTAGATAACCCATGATATTTGATATGCCATTAAAACAAAGAAACCAAACTTTTATCTATTTCTTTTTGTCGAAGATAAATCAGAAGGTTTTAGGCTTTTGCAATTCCAGGTGTTCTCGTTGGTTGGTTGTTTGGGTTTTATGGCATATCAACCTTTGTAGGTCATTTAACGCCAAAATCTGTCTATATATACATACATATTCAACCAGAGATTTCAAAACGAATATTAAGGTAGGTAAAATTTTCTATTAGCAGGATTTCATTTGTTTGCACAAGATTAACCAGTTTTAAGTTGTCATATTTTTTGGTACAACTCTGTCTCTCTCAAGAAGGACAGAATGTCATCTATTTTGACGTTCTCGAACAGATCGGTTAAGTTATTTACTTTGAAAAATCGCTTTCTGATAACAGCGAAAGTTCTGCATTCTATAAGAATGTGTTTAACCGTGCAAGTTGTCTGGCAGGTTGAACACTGTGGTTGTTGTTCCTGTTTCAAAATGAAAGAGTGAGTAAGCCTTGTATGACCAATTCGCAATCGGGATATAACAACTTGTTCTCTTCTTGATTTTCTCTCCTAAGGTGGGCTGAATTTGGAAGAGTTTATTGTGGTGTTCTCGTAGCGTACATAGTAAAGCAGCTGAAAGGAGGCAAAACGGAATGTGAGTTTATGCCTTACAGAAATCTTATTCTTTACTGCAATTTCCGATATGTAGTATTCCTTGCTGTCGTAGAAATCGTGACCCAAGTGAGTTATGATTAAAAGAAAATTGAATTTAAAAAGATGAAAAAAATACACTAGTCAAAATTGATTATAATTTTCTAGTAAATTTAGAACAAAATCTAAACTTTTTGTTAATAACATTAATAGATATAATTAATTTATAACGTATTGCCCGACATATAAGAGGTACATCAGAATTCAAATAATTCTATGCCAATATCACACAGCCGGCTATTCGCTGGTATTTTTTACTAAAAGGGTTATCTGCTGAAATTTGAACTCCAATTATGGAGTTTGGAAAGATTGCAGGGAGCTGTGGTGCCCTAATATACACGGTTAATAACTTTTTCAAAGTAATAGTGATATAAAGTTCTAAAGCTGAGATTGATCGATTGACTGATTTAAACGGCAAGTGAACCCGTCTCGAAGTTAAGAAACTGCGTTCATTGTACATTCGTATTCACATTTTTGTGAATTTAAGAGTTTTTTGCTCACAGTTGGATACGGCGACACGAGTTCAAATCCTGGACGAGGCTGATTGCATTTTACGTAGCACTAGTACCTTTGGGAAAGGTATCAATCCTACTATTCTCCCTCCAGTTAAGGGTAAAATAGGCAAAAGAATCCAGTCTGCCCTACTATGTTAAGCAATCAGTCTGGGAGAAGAACAACTCTGAATTCTCACCTGTTAAAATTCGCTTTAGAATTGACCTTTTGTCGCATCTTGCCCGAGCGGAAAGTGTTGGTAAATAAAAACACGATCTTAATGGTCTTTTAACAAGGTCATGGAAGGCTGCAGTTGATGGTTTTGAAGACCGCCGGTTCCCTGTCCCTTATTTTTGATGGTCAGCCAACTGATGCTAAATCTTATTTCTTTACTCTACCGACATTGAATGATCTTTTATTTCCATAGTTTTCTGTTTTTCTCGCTTATTACAAATCGGAAATTTTAAATAGCATTTAGACAAGGATCTCAAAGCGTGGGCAGGAGGCTGTATATGGATATCAATCACCTCCAAAAAGTGAGAAATTTGACGTCAGACCGAGGTTTCTCAGCGTCAAATGGACATATAAAAATGTTAACACGTCTGAAAAGCATATTTACATTGTTTTGACAGTGAAACAAAAAAAAAAATCGGGGTTGTAAGGCTAAGTCACGTTTTCCGTAACAACTATGCTCATTTTATATGCGAACCAAGAGATCTAATCTTGGAAAGAAAGACTTGTTCGGCTTTAATGATCAAGCACTCAGGAAATCTATTAAACCGTAAAGCCACATTAGGTAAGATAGGAAACAAGTATACAGTCATTAAGTATATATATATATATATATACGACCCATAATAAGCTTATAGTCAACCAACTTAGGTATCATTACTTGATCTAGGTTAACATTTAATGAGAGGTCATGTTCTTACTGGGAAAGCTTCAACAACTTCTAGAATATGTCCCTAAAACTAAATACCAAAACGTACTCATTTATTAAGTGTTTTATCGACGCGTCAAGCTACAGTAATTAAAGTCCCGACTTTACCGACAGATAAGACACTTGTTTTACGAGACCATTTTTTAACCGATTGCTCGTCCTGACCCACAAATTCACTATTTCCGCTTTTCACCTCTTAATCAGGGAGCATATATTCTGGGTGTGAGAGCCGCTCGCCAAAGATTGTAATTTTTTACAAGTTCACCCAATAATAAAATCACGTATCATAAAACAAACTTCATTCTTCGGCCCCTAGTATTAAATAAATTGACAGTTAAAACTGTTTCCCCGCCCTACAGTTAGCGATGAGTCCCCAAACGTACTGAACTACGGTCTCGAAGTAAGCGAGTTCAAACTCTAGTCGTGCTATTGCATTCACTTTCAAACTAATACTCTTAGGAAAGGTATAAACCTTCTTATTCCCACCAGCGATGGATGAAATAGTATCACTGCTGCTCTTCTACAATGTTTTTGTCATTGAATAACCCACGAGGGTTGATATGTCATTTACAAAAGAAAAATAAATCAAACCTACTGTTGTCAGTTACTTAGTTCAAAGCGAGAAGTATGAGAAACCCATTGAGAACAGTGCTTTCTTGTAATAGTCTGTGAGACCAACTTATTAACTATTGCACTACAAAAGGCGCCTCACTCCTGCCGATCATTGACATTTACGAAGTTTAGATTAGCTTTGCTCAGTATAGCAAAAGGCTAGAAGCATGAGACACTCAGTGAAAATCGAAGCCCCAAGTAATAGTTTGCTAGCCCTGCTCGCCAACCATTACATAACATGGTGCACCTAAGGCCACAATTGTCTTTTATTAAGCTTAGATTAGCTTAGTACAAGGCCAAAAGTATGAGACACCAAGTGAGAATAGTTCTCACTTGCCATGGTCTGACGAGCTATCTCACAAACCATTACACCATTTGAGGCGCCCACTCTCTAAATTCTAATTGTCATTTCTCAAGCTTAGCTCAAGGCCAGAATTATGAGACACCCAGTGAGAATAGAACTCACTAATAATGATCTGCTACACCAGCACGTAAACCATTATAACACAAAGGGCGTACACTTCTTCAAGTGGTTGTTTAAACAAATGGTGGAATAATGGGAGAATGAAAAATAAGCGCCAACTGGTGAGCGAAATTAAACTTGCAGATATCCTGTGATTATTTTTAAATGCGTGGGTATAAATCCATTGAATGAATTTATTCATGAAGTATTTCGTTTTGTTTTGGTTTTATGGCACATCAACTATTGTAGGGTATTCATATTTACCAACCCCTCCGCTCGGGCAGGATATGACACAAGGTCAATTTTTAAGCGGAGTTTAACAGGTTTGAATTCAGAGTTTTCATTCTCCTTGACTAGTTGCTGAAGAATCCAGTCTGCCATACTATTTACTCATAGGGAGAACAATTGGATTCATACCTTTCCTAAGGGTATTAGTGCTATGTGAAGTGGTATCAGTCTCGTCCAGAATTTGAACTCGTGTCGCCGTGTCCATTTCCTACGACGATAACCATTACACCACGGGCACCTCCTACTATTGTAGGTTATTTAATGCTGAATCCATTTTATACATATAAACAGTTCTATTTCAAACAACTAAGTTTAACATAAGTACACAGTTTCAATGACAACAACAATTCTATTTCAAACTATTCAGTTTAGTTAACAAAATTAAATGGTACCAAGAATTGCTATGTATCATTAATAATTCAATTAAACATCAGTCGTTAATTTACACGCAGTCAAATGTAAAAGAAAACAATACAGTTCTATTTTTAACAATCTGCATTACCAGAGCCTCACCATCAGATTGTTTAGTGTCATATCAAGGACACTCGTTGGGGAACGGTGAGCCTTACTCCTCTGCAGAGTTGTAGTCAGCGTAATCTACAGCCCCAGCCGACTGGGCAGCGTATTTTGTAAGGAAAAAAGACTGGTACTTTAATGTACATATTTTTATTTTTTTAAGTAGAGGAATTAATATTGTGAATTAAATTACCAAGTGGACCTGTGGGGTGACCATGTCCTCTGGAAAGAGTACGGATGTAACTTGCAAGACACATTTAGGTAATTTGGCCGCGCAATTACCATGACTAGTTGATTTGGCGTGACTTGTGTACGATATGAACTGGTGATTCAATTATAGAGTTTCGGCACTGCAATCTGTGGTCGCTGGTTCGATCTACAGTGGTAGAGATTACGGTATACACTGCTGAAGAGAGCTAATAAGGTCGAAACAGCTGTCCAATGTTCCCGTATATCGTGCGTAGGTATTCGGCGGATTTTCTGGTAATTTAATTCACTGGTACTTTTAATTTTACGAATTCTCTATAAAATATCAGT
This sequence comes from Sepioteuthis lessoniana, assembly GCA_963585895.1. Taxonomy (NCBI): domain Eukaryota; kingdom Metazoa; phylum Mollusca; class Cephalopoda; order Myopsida; family Loliginidae; genus Sepioteuthis; species Sepioteuthis lessoniana. The sequence goes on from CAUZXS010004486.1 coordinate 13,828, forward strand.
TCAATGTTAAAAGTATTCAGCACAGTAGAACAGTGTACGATATGTGACAATAAAGATATTCTCCCTCCAATTATGGGTAAATAGTAGGATAAACAGGGCTCTTTAACGATGGTATGGTAACTGATCTAGAAAAAGGAAAACTCTGAAATAACAATTAACTGTTAAACTCCACTTAAAAATGAGCTTGTCACATCTTAGATTGGGTAAAATATACATGGTGATAACGATTCTGTCATTGCTCTCTATATAAATGATATTTCGATTTTCTTTTAAGTATGCCTTATAGAAAAAAAAAATTGATAAATTTCTAACATCTTCTTTCGACAAAATTAATATATCTATAATAATAAACACATACACAAACACGGTGAATCTTCATAACATAGCCATATGGGAAGATATTCTCAAGGGAGATAACTAATGGTGGAATAGAATTGATCGATTTGTAAAAGACACGACATTGGCTCAAACCATAACAAATGATAATTGAAATATCTTGACAAACCATTTTCTCTGCGTATTTTATTTACAGCACACTTATTAATGTATATATATATATATATATAGAGAGAGAGAGAGTATATGTCTGATTCTTTTCTACAGAAAATAATATGCAGCGTTTTAATATGCTTCAAGATATTCAGGAAAAAAATTACAGGAGATTTAACTGGTTGAGCTTAAGTTCTTTGTAAATGACCACATATAGGGATCAACCTGATCACAAGTTCCAAACTAAGCGTTTTATCGAACAAACACCGACTAATATACATACTATAGTAAAGTCAGAATTGTTATAACCCTTCTAAGATCTGTCTTTTAATTGGAATGATTTTGAGATGAGGCTTCTTAATCTGAGAATTATTTTTCTATTTATTGCGGACTCTTTGTCCTCATCTTGGTAGATTTTGTGTTGTTTCTTCGTCACTATGTTTCGGCCAAATTTCACCTCTGGCCTTCTTCAGGTGATTAACTGCAACCTCGGATAGGAATGCTGAGTCTTGTAACCGTATTCCCAATAATTACTGACTTCCATAGTTGTTGTCTATCGCACCATGTTTTTGACAAACTTAAAAAAAAAATCCCTTCTAAAATCTATATTTTATTTTCTTCAATTATTTGAACACACACACACACACACACACAGAGCAATAGATATAAGTGTCAATGTAAAATATATATAAATGTACGTGCAAATGTATGCATATGGATATGTATATATATATGCAAATGTATGTATATGTATACATATGCATATGTATATATATATATATATGTGTGTATATACATATGTATATATCTAGATGTACATGCATATGTGTATATGTATGAATGTACGCATGTGCACACATACATATGTGTATTAAAATATGTGTTTAAATATATATATGTATGTACCTAAAAATATATTAGCAAAATATATGTAGAATGTGCATTTATAAATAAATCAATGTGCATATGTATATATGAATGTAAATGCATATATGATTATATGTGTATGTGTGTAAGTGCATTAAT
>CAUZXS010004487.1:0-23369 GCA_963585895.1 Sepioteuthis lessoniana
ACACACACACACACATACACACTGTTTTTATCATATTCTTTTCTCACATTTTCTTCCATTTTTTAACTTTCCTATGTATATCTTAAATTCATAAAATGGTACAAAGTAGGTATTTTCTCATTTGTTTTAATGGTATAGTAGCTTTCATAGATTTGCCAATGCTCTTATTGTTGATGAACAGTGGTGTTATTATTTAACCTTTAACTGGGGCAATAACGAATCTCATCTTCTTTCACACATGTTTTATTGTTTAGTTACTTGTTTTGTCAAATGACATATCAACATTCCTGGGTTACTTAATGCCAAACTCATCCTTGTACAAGAATAATTGTTGTACTATTTAATATATAGTTAGGAGGGGATATGGGGGTTCATGCTTCTTTCATAGGTATTAGTCTGAAATTAAATTTAATAACATAAGTAAACTTCAAACACACTGCGATGTTGCAGTCCAACATGTTAGCCACTATGCCATGGGCTTAGAATATACTGACTCCAACCTCCGCAGTGAAGTAAGACCACCCTTAAAATGAAGTATCCTTAGTAGACATGAAACTACATTTGGTGGTGAGGCTCTAGTTCAGGAGACCAGAAAATTGTTATTTAGGTATATGTATATATATTTTATACTCTCGGGTGTGTTCTCATGGTTGCAGAATCGTAGTAGGTGAGTTCAAATTCCAATCACATTATTACGTTCACTTTCAGAAAAATACCCTTGGGAAAGCTATGAACCCCATTATCCTCCTATCTATGGGTTAAATACTACCACTACTGTTCTTATAGAAGGATGGCTTTGGCATTAAATAACCTACAAAGGTTGACTTGTCATTAAACAAAAGAAAACAAACTGAAGATACTCTCATGGAATGCAACTAAATGAGGTTTTTTTTTCAACTTAATCCTCCCTGCAATCCACACACTTCTTCCACCGGTGTTGAAGTGCTTGGATCCCAGTACTCAAAAAAGTCATCAACAGAAGATATGACATCATCATCTGAACTTTTCAGTCCACCCATGTGTGTGTGTGTGTTTGCTATATTTATAAATAAAGAGTGCTCAATATCAGTGATAGAGTATATATATCAAAGTTAGGATAACATAGTGTCAATGGCAGTTAGTGACTGCCAGTTTCTCACCTATGTGATCGATAGTGATTCATGACAATCAGTTTCTAATTAACACTGTATACACTATATTAACTTAGAATGATTGAATCTTTTTTATCAAATTTCATTTGCAAGAAATGGGAAAGAATATATATTTATATGAAAACAAGTTTTTTTTTTTAAGTTTCTATTTTAATTTCTTGCAATTAAAGCATTGATTTTGTCTCTTTCTGTACAGAAATATGTATGTTGATAGAATTTCTCTTAATAAGCTTAAAATCATCATCAATAATGATAATAGCTGTTTATTAAAGTCTGTAGTAATAAAAAGGAAATGAAATTAATATGAAAGAAATGTTAAAGAATTTATAATAGCTACAATGCTTTATCTAAGAAATTCATATAACATGATTACTAACACAATCAAAGTAAATAAAATAATAATTATTTGAAAAAAATCAGAGACTGTTCATTTGTGTTTAAATATAACCAAAAGTTTCTTAAAAGTATCTATTTTATTGCAAATGTCAAAATAAATAATTGGATTTTTGTTTTTTCATTAAAGAAGTAATATCAGATATACAAAACGGTAATAGTAGATAAAAAAAATCTACATCATGCACAAATCAAGATGACAATAAAGTCATATTTCAAGCATGACATCTCATGAGAAGTTAAGCTGCAATTAACTGGAGTTGAAATTCTAAGGGTAACTTCTTAGAAACAGTCGGGAGTGTGAACAAGCTAAGGCACAACTGCCAAACTAAGTAAAACTTAGAAAATTCAATGAACGAGAGAATTTTATAGTACTAGTCACATTGTGTCAATAAAAAAAATTATCAGAAGTTTTTTCTATGATCAGAGTGTAATCATGGTATCACATGATTATTTTCACAGTATTACATAACTACACTGATCATAGGAAGAAATGCCAAAAATCACATATTAAGATACTTTTTTTTTTTAATTATATTTTGATACAGCTATTGATTTTTTTTGGTTTATTGGTTTCTTTTTTTGGTGGGGTGGGGTTAGTTTTTAACTATAAATATGTATATGAAAACTGTGTATAATATCTAATACTTCTTCAAAAATAAATACAAAATAAGAACCAGAGAAATATACACAGTAATTTAAACCATCTATGACATTCTGAAATAAATTAGCAATTCCTATTTAAAAATTTAGAGAATTAATAGCACATTCATCAAAAAATTACAAAGAAAAATTGACAAAAATCAAGTATATCTTTAAAATGACATAGGAAAATTGAAGACTGTTTTATGGAGTAGTTTATTTTTTAGCATAAGTTACTAAAGTTCTTAAGTGGTTAGTTTGATATATAAAACTAACATTGCTGGTTCTTGAGAAATCAAATGTTGGTAACGTTATCATAGCCGACAATAAAAGCTATCAATAATTTAACAGTACCATGGCACTTAATAGAAGTGCATAATGCAAAGACATCAAATAGACATTTGCACCACCACAGTTCTCGGCAGACCCTTTGTAGCACTACAGCAGTATATGGACACTTGCACCACCAAGATGGGTCAATGAATATAGCACAACCCCTTAAATGTCAGTTGAAACTCATGGTAACCTTCACTGTGATGAAAAGTAGAAGTGACAAACACACTGAACACTATCTTGGGATGCGAATACAAAAGTCTATTCACTACTACACCTATTAGTAGTCATAGAGAAGAGAGAACTAGAGTATAAACGAGTTAACTGCTGTTGAAAAGACAGGAAGAAATAAAACATCATGACAAGAGACCAGACACAAACCATGGTATTTTCTTTCTCATCTTCTGTTGTAGTTCTCGCATGTGCTTACTGCTGATGCCAGCTTAGCAGCGGAAGTAGGACCCTTTCACAGAGCTCAAACAAAATGGGCGCCATAATTTTTGGCCATCTTCACATCATTGTGTATTGTCCTAACTGACTCTTTTTTCTGTTTTCTATCCCATATCCATTTTTAATGGCTTTTCCAGTGAGTTTTTTTTTTTCAGACAATCACAGCCAGAGGCCAATTTGCTGCTGACATAGCTTTATCTTAGGTATCTGCTGCTATTGACCTAGATACGGAGAATATCTATGTCAAACTAGGAAACAACTTATTACTGCAACAATCACCCAACATCTAATTATTTTACATTCCTCCCACAATGTCTCGAGAAATTTTTCTATGAAAAAAATTCTCACATCCATATAACAATGCTAAGCAGCCTGTATTTCTACCCTTATTTTCTCTCTTTCACAAGAATACACTGACAATACAAAATACAATTCAGAAGAAGCAAAAAAAATAAATAAATAAAAATAAAAATAAGAAAAGAAGGGGACCATGCAACTCATTAAACTGTTCAGTTTGTTAATATTCATTTTTTCTATCCCAATTTTTTTTTTTTTTCCTTTCTTTCTTTGTTTTTTAAGTTAATACCATTTTCTCTTTCCTTTTATTTTGTCCAGATAAATTTTTTTTTAAAATCAATGCCGTTCTTACTTCGCTAACTACCATTCTTTTCTTTTTTTTTTTCCTCTATGCTCACAAATTACATTTTCTCACTTTTCTTTCTTTCTGTATCTTTTTCCATTTCCTCTTTCCTTGTTTGTTCCCTCAAGCCTGCATATTTGTTCTGTAAGTTTCCAATTAATACCAACAGTCATCCTCATAGAACTAAGCATGGCCCATACCTAAAATGGTCTCCTTTACTTTTTTTTATCTTTTCTTCAAGACTTCTCTATCTGCTCACATATCAGTGAGGTATTCTGGGACCTTTCCCTGTCAGTACTGATGTCTCTTCTTTCCTAAATCCATTTGTTCCCCCTCATTGACTACACCCAAATCCAATACATCAACTGAGACATAAAAACACCCAAAGAAATCACCTACAAGTTGACCCCCACAAAAAAAAAAATAATAAATAAAAAAAAAAAAATTTACTACCTTAAAACAAGTGAAACTGGCTTCACAGCCATTTCTCTTTACTTCATTGGAAGTAGGAAAATGCAGACTTCTTTATTAAAAACCATCATCTTGCCTAATTACCACGGCATACTTTCCAAACCTGGGATGATTCTCATGAGATGGTGGAACACCCAACCTTATTACCATATATCAAAATCCCAAACATAACCACGGTGAACTCTCAGGCAGTCAGGCTCGAAATCAGACTGAATCAAACAAAAAACAGCAAGATGACCAACACAAAAAAAAAAAAAAAAAAAAAAAAAAAAAAAAAAAAAAATCGATATTAAATTTCCTAATCTTTCCTCCGTCATCTATAATTTTAACTTTTCTTTCATCTTTTCCTATTTTAAATCTATCTGGCACAAACCACGGAGCTTGAGACAACCAAGGAAAAAAAAAAAAAAAAAAAAAGAAAAACATTTACCTAATTCTAATTGGTGGTGTCCTTGTTTTTTCTCTCTATTTTGGGAAGGGCTATCTTTTCTTTCGTTTTTGTTACCCCGCCCCCGTTTTTACTTTCTTCTCTCTTCTGTTTTCCCTTTTTATGCTCTTTCTTTGTGTTCTCCTCTTTTTGCTTTTCTCTCATTGTTTCTTCTATCTGTTTCTAGTTCTTTTTTGATGCTGTCAGCTTATCTTTTCCTGTTTTTAACTCTTACAAACCAACAGGTTGTTTGTATTATATTTCTTAGCCATCCAGTTGTCTATTTCTTTACTTTTTCTTCCGTCAGGCCACCTTTTCATAGTGATTTTTTTTTCTTTGTACTTTTCTTTCTGTCTTTTCTTTCTTTGTTGTCAGTTCTTCAGTTTTCTTTCTCTTCCTTTTTCTTCTATTGTTTACTTTGTCTTTCTTTTGCAGTTTTTTCTTTCTTTTCTGTTGGTTCTTTCTCTGTTTTTTCCTTATCTTTCTTTTCCATTTTCTTTTCTTTTTCCCTTTGTATTTATCTGGCCCAGGTTTGAACTAACAACATCATGCAGGGCATGAACTTATCAGGGCATCAAATAAGCATTTGTAACACAACAGTTCTCAAACAGACATTTGTAATACTACTGCACCACCATAATTCTCAGCAGACCCTTGCATTGCTCCTACACCACATAGACACTTACACTAACATGGTTCTCATGGTTTTATGAGTGTAGCACAATGTCTTAAGTTTCAGTCAGAACCCCCGTTGTAACCTAACCATGAGAAAAAGAGACAAACATTGTCTTGGTTTGCTAACACAAAATTTTATTTGCTACTACATCTCTTTGCAGTCATTGAGAAGAGAAAAACAGCATATGAAAAATGAGTCAACCACTTTAGCTAGACAGAGAGAAATAAAACATCATGAGGAGAGAGAGAGAGAAGACACAAACCTTGGTATTATCTTGTTTTGTTGTAGTTCTCACACACACTGGTTTCTGTTTTCACGGTGGGAGTGGGGCCCCATCATTGAGCTCACCCAAAATGAGTGCTGTCATTTTTTACCATCTTCACATCATCACATCTTGTCCTAACTGACTCTTTTCAAGTTTTCTTTCCTACATCCACTTTTAACATCTTTTCCATTCAAGTTTCTGTCAGCCAATCACAGCCAGTGGATAATTTGCAGCTAATATTGTTCTATTTTTAACTTGGGTGTCTGCTGCTATCCCGACCTAGACTTGGGGAAACTTTAGGTCTGGCTAGGAAACAACTTATAACTAAAACAACCACCCAGCATCCTTAATTATATTACAATAAAACAAGCTCTTAAGAAATGAAGTTATAAAAAATTAATTTTGTAATAAATTATTTTTTAATTAGCGATTTTTTAAAATTATGGAAATTAGCTAACCCAATAGAGAAAAGATCAGCAGTTTATTCCGAAACTCATTTGAGGTTGAAATTATTTGATGGTTTGGTTTGTTGGGTTTTTTGGCATATCAACCTTTGTAGGTTATTTAACGCCAAATCCATTTTTATGTAAATAATCTGTTCTTTTTAAAACAATTCAGTTTAGCATAAGTACAATTTAATTGTCAAAAACATTTATTTCAAACTATTCAAGAAGTTATATGTAACAATTCAGTTAAGTGTAAATACAATTTTAATGTCGAAAAACAGTTCTATTTCAAATAATTCAGATAAGCATAAGCACGCAGTTTAAATGTAAGTACGGTTTGTCAAAAACATATCTATTTTAAGCTATTCAGTTTACTCAAACAATTCAGTTTAGCATAAGAATGCTGTTAGTTCTATTTAACCCATAGATAGGGCCTTATCAGGTGCTACCACTCCAGGCCAGAGTGGACCTGAGAGCGATGGTAATGAAGGGGTACTCTGCATTCCCCAAAGCTCCAGCACTGCTGGAACCTCACCATCAGATTGTTTAGTGTCATATCCAGGACACTCGTTGGGGGGGGGGGTCTTACCCCCTCTGCAGAGAAGCAGTCGGTGTATTCTACAGCCCCAGCCGACTGGGCAAAAATTATTTGAGAAATGGTTGTTTTGGAATAATCTTATGTAGAACCCAGACTCAGAAAAAAACGTGTGCGTGTGCATTTCATAAGAGAGCAGTTTTATATAAGTTCTAGTGATCACATAGGCAAGAAACTGCACCATTGACCATGTCTACACCATCCACACTTAGATCTACACAAGCTCCACACTGATATCGAATACTTGTTATTTATGAATATAGCAGACTATATAGATTGAAAAACAGATGGATAGATTTTTTTTTTTTATTTCATATTTAACAAATTGTTTCAATAGGTATAGATACAACACTTTGTCCAAGACAGGGCAAATAGATACTATACTATCCTTGGACATATTCATAAACAAAGGAAACAAGTCCTGTTTTTCCTTAAATACTTATTGTTAAACAGTACTTTTTTCTTCAATTAAATTCTCAATTTCAATTCTGTTTTATTAATATTTGTTCAAACTAATTATTCGATAAAAAAAAAAAAACTATTTTTAGTATATTTTTAATATTCTGAATTGCACAGAAACTGCATTGAGCAAGGTTTTAACTTAGCACTTTTTATGACAAGCTCAGTGACATCTGAATATAAAAATGAGGCTCTGAATATTATGGTATATTGTTTAATGCTAAATAGTTTTGATATTTGGAGATACAAGGAAAGTTTAACATTTACACAGGAATTAAATGAAAGAGTTTAGTTAGACACAAGATCAGGAGTATAGGATATACCCTGTGAGAATTCAACTCAAAATAAAAAACAAAATTAATCAAAAGGAAGGCATTTCTCAACCCTCAAACAGAAGATTTATGTTTGTTGAATCTTCAGGTAAAAAATAAATAATTCAATGTTTTAGTAAAATATTTATTAAACATATTTATTTGATTTATCTTTTTTTTAACAAATAAATTAGAAAGGTAAAGAAAATTAACAAATGACCACTAGGGTTACATTCATTAAGGTTAGCTTAATTTAGCACAAATACAGTCATAACAACACCCAGCAAAAATCAAACTCACTAGTCAACTAGCATAGCTGGCAAATCATTATAACATATAATTGGATAATTATTTTTGAAATTTTAGTTTTTTTGTTGTTATTTTTACTGTAATGAATATTTTTTTTTTAAGTTAAAGAAAAAAACTTTTTCAGAGACAACTCATTTTCTTTTTTTTTTTCTTTTTTATTTCAGAAAAATATATTTTCAAAATAAATAATTTTGGCACTTCTATAGAATAATAAACTCCTTCAAATATTTTTTTTAATTTGTGACCATTAAAACAGTTGTCTTCTTCCTTTATTTATTAATATATTAAATAAGTAAAAATAAAATGTATTAAGTAAACTTTTTTTTTCAAAATATGAATTAACTGCTATTTTTTAAAAATTCAAAAATAATGTAAATGATATTTTATTTCTTGTAGAAAATAAAAGAAAAACACTACAAGAATTAAGCTCAAACTTTGTGGTGCTTATACAAAATAATCTGATCATTTTCAAACTCTTAAAAATTTTACAAATTATACTAAAAAGTTTCTTGGAATTAACAAATACATAAGTTGGCAACTGTAATCGAAGGTAACCCTAAGTTTCCCTTTTCAATAGCTACTACACCAAGGTGTAAGGGAGAGTGTTACTCCTTTCCCTGGATTGCTCCACTTTACCCTTGATCCTTACCTTATAATGCTGAGTGTTAAGCAAGGCAGCATCAAGTACCAATTTTGGAGTCTTTGAATTGAACCCCAGTCTCCTGAGCCATTAGCAAACACTACCCATTAGGCCAATGGGCCAGTATATATATATGGTGCATTCAATAAGTTTCCTGACTTTTTTGTACAGACTTTTAAAATCATCATAGACTCTTGAAAATTCACTATGTTATTGCTATACATCTTATGAGATGACTGACCAGTTTTTATGATTTCAGGTTCAAATGAACAGCTATAGCAGAAATTGGAATACACCCTACTAAAGCCTGATTGTCACAGTTGGTGAATTTCAAAAATGCAATCTGGACATGAGGACACTTTAGAAGAATGATATGCAATAAAATTCTGTTTGAAACTTGGAAAAAATGCAACAGAAACGTATAGAATGCTTCAGATTGCTTTTGGACCATCTTGCATGAATCGAGCATCAGTTTTTGAGTGGCATAAGAGATTCAAGGAGGGCAGGGAGTCTGTGAGAGATGATGGGAGAGTAAGGAAGTCAGAACACCAGAGTTGATTGGCCAAAGGGTTAGGGTTAGGGTTAGTATGTTGAGGTTTTAAGGGAGCTCAGCAAGAGATTCCATCGGATGAGGCCAACACTCTTCAAATCGGCTCAGTGGCATTTCCACCAGGATAATGCACCAGTCCACAACTCCATCCTTGTCACAGACTATTTGAGCAAGATGGGCATCAAGACAGTTCGTCATCCTCCCTATAGTCCAGACCTTGCTCCCTGTGACTTTTGGTTATTCCCTAAGCTCAGAGGCTGTCGTTATGAGACAATTGAGGAGATGAAAGAGGCTGTGACGAAGGTCATTGACACGATCATACAAGAGGATTTCCATGGGGCCTTCCAGAAGTTGTTGGAACGGTACAACAAGTGCATTGCAGCCAGAGGAGATTACTTCGAAGGGGACTAGAGTTTCATGCGTGTACTATCAATAAAAGTGCCTATACGAAAAAGTCTGGAAACTTATTTAATGATCCTCATATATATATATCTCACACACAAAACTTTTATCATTAAACTATTCTATAAGTACCAATATTTTGGTAAGTTATAATAAAGTAAGTCAATGTCTCTTGTTTTTGATGATATTTAACCCCTCAGAATTTTGTTCTAGGGAACTAAGATATAGGTTTTGGCATAGTGACAAGTACATGAGTCGTGCTACCAAAGAAACAAAATCAAATATAAACTATATATTTTTGTTCATATTTCTTCGTAAATACCTGTGCTCAGTTAATGAATAAATAAATAAATAAAAACTACCCAACTACATTTGGTAAGTGGTTGGTTGCGAGTTTTATCTCTTTATTTTAGTTGGGTCATACTGTAAATATCTATTTCTCTTGTTTTTAAAGAAGCTAAGAAAAGAATTCTACATATTTTAAAAGCTATTCATTTTATAAATTAATTATTTCAGTGACTTCTTTTAAAAGTCCAAATGTCATGTCAGTTGAGCTGTATAAAAATGCTCTTCGTGCTTTTCTTTGAAATGAAACTCTATCCATTATTTATCTAATCACATCTGGTGAGAAGCTAAGTTGTCAATTTATATGTCTAATCAGGTATTTAAAATATCTGAAGGCAACATTGTTGACATCTTTAGATATAAAAACATAAGATTTTTCAACACAAAGATATGATCTATAACATGTTTTTCTTTCTTTCTTTTTTAATTGAAGAGTAACAATATTCACAATTGTCACTGGAGTAATTTGCTGAAATTGTAAATCAATAAGAACAAATCAATGAGAATGAAGACAAATCGTTAATAAACATGTTAAACTTTTATGAGAATAGCGAGTGATAAAGAGGAGGAAAAAGAAAAGATGTACTAAGATAAAATAAATTAGAAAGAATAGGAAAGAGATAAAGAGAAGTGAGAAAAAGGAAAGAAAGGAAGAGAAGAAGAGAAAGAAAGAAGGGGGGAGTATGAGATGAAAATGAGGGAAAGAAGAGAAAGAATGAGAAGGGAAAAAAAAGACTAATTTATATTTTTCCAACAGAAAAATGGTTAAACTTAAACTATATTAAAACTTAAACTATATTAAAGTGCAACATTTTAATCCAACCAATACACGGTTTATACTTTGTTTACCAATGCAGGATTTAAGGAAAAGTATGAATAATCTCAGCATACATACAATTTACGAAAAACAATTCCTAAGGAAACAAAAACAACTAAATTGTTTTTCTTTATTTCGAATACTAATCATTTTCTCAGCATTTTTATGCCTTAGTAAATACATAAATAAATATCAACAAGTACTTATAGCGAAGTAATATTTTGAGAGTATGGCACGGTATTAAGATCACAATCATTGCCATGTTATTGTTCAATAAATGCTGTTCGTTTGTTTTTATTTTAAGGGGAAGAAAACAGTCTACCTTAACCTTTCTGTGAAAGAAAGGATAACCGATAAATAAATAAATAAGGAGTTGGGAGAACTTTAAAGAATTACGGTGTATTAGTAAGGTAAATAAATGAAACGTAAAACGGAGTTTTGTTTGAGACTAAATAATCTATAAGTGACATAGAAAAAAAATTAAATAAAAAAAGGAGGAAGAAAAATAAACAGTGGACTCATTCACCAAATAATTTTTTAATTCAACACATGAATTACTGACATGTCATGGCTTGTTTTTACATGTCCGTTGCCTTAATCTCGAAAAAAAAAAAAAAAAAAAAAAAAAAGTGGTGGTGGGGGTACTCAAGTAAAATGATACAATAAAATGATCCATGATATAAAAAAATGAGAACTGCTCGGTTTGGGTTTATTCATGATACTATCACATGAAAATTGGATATAATTTTGAAATAAAATATCAGTCAGCTGTCTAGGTGTTTCCACATCACCACCACCACAAAAAAAAAAGTAATATAAAAATTTAAAACAAACTCACCCAGAAACCGGTGAGAGAAAGGATACGCTAAGAGTTAAGGAAAAAGGTATGGACTGATGGATCACAGAATAAAAGAAAACAAGGATCCATGTGTTTTACGCGTTAAAATTTTTTTTTTAATTTTAAAAAATAAAGAAAGAAAGAGTTTTAAAAAGAAATATAGAGGGAAAAAAGAATGCTCGACGCACACAAAGTAGTAGCAATAAAAGAAAGAATAAGAGACGAGATATACAGATTAAATAAATGATGAATGAAAGAGTGACGGAAGAATAAAAAATGTTGCGCAGCAGGGAATTGAACACATGAATGGAGAGAGAAAGATTCATGAATAATGAATTGGTGAATGGGAGGGGAAGAGAAATCGGTTGGATCTGGATTTAAGGAACAATGAAGAACTTAGAGTACACAGGATGGGCGAGTGGATGCAACAGGGAGCTCTCGGAAACTGGGGTTGAATGTAACGGGTGCACGTGGAACGGGGTGGCTGCAACGATATATGTATTGTGTACACTGTATACGGAAGAGGGTGGATGAGTGGGAAACTATGGATGGATACTATGGTTGTGTCATTTTTTAACAGACCGTGAGACAGATATGTAGATATACTAGAAACACTGATGAATAGATGTAGAGAACAAAATACAAGAGGAGAGAGATGAATAAACTAACACAGAAAGAGAAATACTAGCAAAACTTTAAAGATAGAAATTGACAGAAAATTAAAAAAGCGCTATGAGACACTTAATAAAAAAAAGTGGAGGGACACAAGGAACACGCTATAGACAGAGATGAACAGAAAAACGGGAAATTCTTTAACACAGATGAAAACAGACGAAGAGTCATAATATATACAAGGAACGCGCTCCCAGACACACTTGAACACATACTAACAACGCGTTCCCAGACACACATGGACACAGATACGAGCAACGAGCTCTCATAAACACATGGACACAGATACGAGCAACGCGCTCCAGACACAGTCAAAAATACGAGCAACGCGTTCCCGAACACACAAACGAGCAACCAGTTTCCAGACACATACGGACACACATTGACACAGATACGAGCAACGCGCACCAAGACACAAATTGACACGGATATGAGCAACGCGCTCCCAGACACACATCGACAAAAATACAAGTAACGCGCTCCCAGACACATAATTACTAGCAACGCGCTCCCAGACTCAAATAGATACTAGTAACGCGTTTCCAGACACAAATAGACAAAAATACTAGCAACGCGCTCCTAGACACATGGACAAAGATACGATCAACGCGCTCCTAGACACACATGGACACAGATATTAGCAACGCGCTCCCAGACATACATCGACAAAAATACCAGCAACGCGCTCCCAGACGCACATCAACAAAAATACTAGCAACGCGCTCCCAGACACACACATGGACAGAGACACTTATGAACATGCTTTGGGAAGATACTACTAGGAATGCTCTCGGAGATCGAGAAATACTAGGAACTCTCAGACACAGATGAAGAGCGATACTAAGAACGCGCTTCGAGGCACAGATAGACAGAGATACTAGAAACGTACCTAAACACAAATGAACAGACATTAAACGAGAAACATGTTCTGAGACAGAGACGAAAAGTGATATAGAAGCGCACTTAGAAAGAGATTGAGGAAGATACTAGCAACGAACTCTGAAAAACAGATGGAGATACGAGAACGTGCTCTGTGACACAAATGGACAGAAATACTAGAACATGAACAGAGATAGTAGGAATTCTTACTGAGACACAGATTGACGCTAGGAACACGTTCAGAAATAGATAGATAGATAGATAGATAGATAGATAGATAGATAGATAGAAAAATACTAGGAACATAGGGACAGAAATGGACACAAATACTAGGAACGCGCTCTGAAGAACACTGAGATGGGGATACACTAGAAAATGGAGAGATTGGTAAGATAATAGTAGTAAGAAACAAAAAAAATATTTAAAAAAAGATGGTGAAACTGGAAGAAGGAATAGAAATTTGGAAATCATGGACAGGGACAAAATAAACTGAACTGACGAGAAAGGATAAACTCGTGTTGATTGCTAAGTGGTGGTTAAAATCGCGGTGGCTTTTTTGTGTGGGGAACGGACGGATGGAAAGAAAGTTAAAGACGAATAATGGGTGGATAGCTGAAGAAAATACGGAAGAATACACTAGGGACACATATGGAAAAAAAAAAGGGTAAAACGTGTGGAACGATGATGATGACGGAGTAGGAGAATGGAATATACTAATCCATGAGATTACTGCTACTTTCATGACTAACATCGTCTTAAGCAATGTTCCATGTTACAACTACTAATACGACTATAAAATAACTGAGAAAAAAATACAAATATTTTTTAAAATCATTTTTTAAAAATTACACAGTTAAAAAAAAAAAAAAAAAAAAAAAAAAAACCAGAAATGTAGGTTGTTTTATTGGCGTGGTACTGTTTTGATATGAACAGTCTATGGACAAGTGCTAGCTTGGATGGACGTATTTAGCAGTTGTATTAGAAGATTTTTATAATAAAGATAAATAATAGGCCATGGTAAAGAGAGATCAAACATCTTGATGGTGCCTACTTGAAAGGAGGGGTAATTTATACCAAAATTCCATAAGTTAAAAACTAAACTACTACTGTTACTACTACACAGCTGCTGCTGCTGCTGCTACTACTAGTGCGGCTTGAGTACAAGGAAGGAGGAGAGTTTCTGTACAGTGTACAAGTCACAACTCTTCAAGATGTACGGGCCTTGTTCTGGATACAAATTATTACAAAAGACTTCTTGGATGTAGTTGCCCGAAGTAAGGAAGTAAGTGTAGACCCCCCGGAAACAAGGGGGAAAAGTCTCCGGACAAACACGTAAGGTTCCAACTATTCATTCTTTTTTTCAAAAAGTTTATTTTTATTTTACATAAATTTTTATTTCATTTTATACTTTGCCTTTTTTATTTTATTTGATTTTTATGAGAAGCTTAGTCCTTTTTACTTTGTTGCTATGTTGTTGTTTTATGTTTCTAACTCTTATACGGAAAGTGTCAGGAACACGGAAGGTTCAACCCTTTCTTTCGGTAGACTTTTTTTATAGTTTTATTTGATATCTAATTTTGAAAAATCATATTCAAATTTCTTTCCGTGTGATAAGATTTTTTTTTAAATTTGGGGTTAAGTGATTTTATTTTAATGTCACTATTATTCTGACGGGCACAGTAACTGGACAAAAAGTTAAACCCTTTTTTAGATTTTTCTGAATTTTTTTTTTTTTTCCAATTTATTTTTAAATTTATTCAGTATGATTTATATGAGGAGTTGCCTCTTTATTTAATGATATAAATTTATTCTATCCATTTCATGTCTAACTGATCGCTTTTTAAAAGCTATCAAAGAAAAGGGTCCTCTAAGAAAAGACAAGGTAGTTTGATCCTTTTTCCAAAAGAGATCATTTAATTTTTTTTTTATTATTTATTCATTTTTTGTTTGTTTTTTTTTGGGGGGGGTTACTTTTAGTTTGTTTGTTTTTTTTGTTTTTTCCAAATCATGGAGGGATAAAGTTCTTTTTTATTTTGACGCATTTTATTAATCTTAAGAAAAAACAACAACAACAACAACGAATAAACTTTAAGAACTAATTTTAGGTCGAATAATTTCTTTAAACAGTTTTTGTTGTTGTTTTTAATTTGAATTCTAATGCATATATTATACGCGTGTGCGCACGCAATCGTCCCCCCCCCCCACATACACAAACACACACACTAGTTTAATTTTATTTCATTGCAGAGCAAAAGTTTTCTGATTTTATTTCACTTTATTCAATACGAATATTCTTTTTTCTCTTCATGGGCTTTCAAAAACGGTAAACAAACAACATATATAACTAAGTTAAAGGAGTAAGTAAAAGAAAAAAGTACCCCAGTACTTTTATTTTAATAAGAAAAGAATTCAAAGTAGGTAAAACTTAGTAAGCTAGCAAAATAGTATCAAAATACTCAAACTAAACAGCACATAGCGCTTCAACTTTTGTTAGTAGAAATAAGTACACCAATACTTACTAAGACTAATAAGATTTTTTTACATTCATTTATCTATTTAACTTTATAATTGATATATAACTTTTTTCAGATTAAGCCTTATCAAATGTGAGTGAGATATATATATGCATACACATACACATATATGTGTGTGTGTGTGTGTGTGTGTGTCTATGTGTTATAATTGCATCATCATACAATTTTTTTATACTTTTCCGATATACTAATTAGTGGACTGATATACGTACATAGTATCCAATACATGTAAACATTACTGCATAGACATGAAGATGTGCGTATAGAAATCAAGTACATGTACCGTCTAATACACACACGCAGTCACATACGGAACAGTGAACACTAACAACAGGTTCATAACGACGTACGAAAGAATAAAACCATGTTATCTAAATCAACAGTGCACACATACACACACACGTTTACCTTAAGAAACACGTGTTTGTACAATATACAACAGTCAATGAGTGCCAAAATAAATAAAAAATTGATTTTGACATAATTTACAACCTCAACAAGTGACGCACTATAGAGAAAAGGAAATCATTCATACAGCAAATACAATTTATTCAATAGAAATAGACATAAACTTGATAGCATATACATTATTTTCTATACACCTGTCAACAATACATAGACATTTTTAAAAATAAAACTATTTTTAAAGAGTCCACTCATTAATATCACAATTCAATCAAATATTTCATTTCTTTTAGTTCGTTATATGTGAGAGCAAGGGTTGGGGATATCTGTTAGATTCTTTATGTGTGTATAAAACTAGAAACTTGCATTGCTACTTTATTAGTGCTAAATAAATATCTAATACTAATAATCAAAGGTAAGTAATACGATCGAAAGTAAATGAACAAAACACTCTAAGTCACATCAAACTAAAGAAAAGATCAACTTTTTTCTCTCTCACCTCGTGATACGATTTAAACTATCAAGTAAACCCACACGTACACTGTTGTAATAGTATTTTAGAAAAACGGATACGCGTAGTAGTGTATATATATATATATATATATATATACTTATTATAAATGTAGTAAACAAAAACACAGAAAAAAAGAAATACCTCTATCTTTATCATTCGTCTTCGCTTACATGCTGAACAGTCAACACCTAAAATGGAAATTTTTGCTTCTTACCGCTCGGTTTCCCTAACTAATAACAAATCTTACCCACTCCCTTGCCCACGTACCGAAACGACAGTCACGATTTTAACCAGCACAACACTTTATCGTAAATTTCTCCGTCACAATTCCCCGACTTACCTGAGAAGAAGCCGAAGAGACGGGAATCTGTGCTGTTGATGAATCGGTTTTTTTCGTACTACACTCAGCCACACAGACGGCTTTTTCGCCGTCCTTTTGTCGCCACATCAACCAGCCAAGAACCCCCAGAGCCGGCACCAGGGAGACAGTCTTGACACCCATTCCGCTGGAACGGCATCTGTAGGTTAGACCACGTTCCTGGCGGAAAGTGCTGGTAAGAAAAGCTGAGAATGTCCGTCGGAAAAGTCGGGATGCCATGTTTTCGTTAGCAGTGAGCACGCATGCGCACTGAGTTTCGTCCAACCTGCCTTTTTTGCAACAGGGTAACGTTTGTCTCGTACGGTCTTTATGTGTGTGTGTGTGTGTGTGTGTATATATATATATATATATATATATATATATATATATATATATATATATATATATATATATATATATATATATATATATATATATCTTTTAATTTAGATAGATAGATATAGATTTATTATTATTCTGTGTCCCCCATACCCGTACACTTTTGTATTAAATAGCTGCATTTACATGCATAAACAATAGATTCTTCTTTTTTATTTCATTATTTTTTTTGGCGGGGGATAAAATATTTTTTGAATTTTATAGACTTATATATGTGCAGTAATAGTAGAAAGCGAAAAGATAGTACAATAATCAGCACGCAAAATGTTACAATGACCGACAAAATATTAATATTTATTTTTACGAATTAATCTTCTATCGAGTCCTCCGCCCCCCATCCCCTTCTTCTTCTTCTTCTTCTTCTTCTTCTTCTTCGAATTATTATTAAAACCTCTCTCCCACTTAGTTTAACTCAAATTTTATCCGAAATTTTTCATTTTTGGTATTTTTTGTGTCTGCCCATAAATATTTTCCAGTTTTTTTTTCCGTCGGTATTTTTATTTTTTATTTATCTCTTAATTTTGTTTTTAGATTTATTTTTCTAGAAGTATCATTATTGGTAAAAGTAAAGCTGGCAACCTTAGTCGAGGGCGACCAAAAGGCTCCCCTTTTCAATAGCTACTACACCGAGGTGTAGGGGAGGGCGCTACTCCTTTCCCTGGATTGTTCCACTTTGCCCTTGATACGTACCTTATATAGCTGAGTGTTAAGCAAGGAAGCATCAAATATCATTTTCAAAGTGTGACTTGACCTGGGATTGAACTCCGGTCTCCCGGACCATTGGTGAAAACTCTACCCACAATGAGCCGGTTTGGTAGATTCACTTATTCTAGGGTTCAATTTTAAAGTTTGTTTGTTTTTTTAATGGATACTAATCAATTTTTAAAAAGTTCTAAATTAAAACCTAGAATTCGCCAATGGCCCGGGAGACCTGGGTTCAATCCCAGGTCGAGTCATACCAAAGACTTTAAAAATGGTACTTGATACCACCTTGCTTAACACTCAGCATTATAAGGTACGGTTCAAGGGTAAAGTGGAGCAATCCTGGGAATGGAGTAGCGCCCTCCCCTACACCTTGGTGTTGTAGCTATCGAAAAGGGAGCCTTCGGGTCACCCTCGACTATGGTCGCTAACTTTTTAATTATTAGTAAATTTGAATAATTTATTTTTTTATGTTAACTTTTTTCTTTAATCTTTGCTCTTCTAATTTTTATCAGATTGAATATTTACGGAAACATAATTTATAATTTTTATTCAGTACTTTTATACTTTAGTTTAAGTAAATTTCTATTTCTTTTCTCTCTCTCTCTCTCTCTCTCTCTCTCTCTCTCTCTCTCTCTCTCTCTCTCTCTCTCTCTCTTTCTTTTTTTTTTTTTTTTACTTGCTGCGGACACCACTGCTAATTTTCACTAAGTGCAAAATTCTACCTATCGACCAATCTTTTACAAAAAATTAAAATTCATAAATGCATTCTCCTAAGACTGCATTAATTTTTTTAAATTCAAATTTATACTTCTGTTTAATTATTCATTTATTTATTTATTTATTTTGGATTTTTTTCCTTTTTTCTTTTCTTTTTTCATTTTAACTTTCTGCGTGACGCAAATGTAACATTAATTTTCATTAATTTGACTTTTTTTCATTTCATTTAACTATTTTTTCTTTTTCTTTTTTTATTACCATTAATGTTTTATTTCATTTATCAATTTAATTTTTTTTTTTCTTAGCATACGGAGATTAGTCTATTAAAATCTATAAACTTATGAAATTATTTTTTTGTCTCTCCTAAATCATAGTACTTGCGAGTTTTTCACATCAGTATTTGCTGAAGGTCTTTCATTGGAGTCTGAGTGACAGAAAGTCTCGTCTCCTCAGGTCTCCAGGACTCTTCTCAGTATTTTGTCCGATTTTAACAATGCTGTAGTTTTCATATTCTCGATTCGATCTCCTATTATTATTATTATTATTATTATTATTATTCATTCATTCATTCATTCATTCATCGCAGTCCGCATTTTAAACTTGTCAGTACGCACAAGCATAAAAGAATTTTCTTTGCCTATTTCCAAACAGTTTTCTTTCTTCACCCGTCACACATACATTGTTAGTAACTTTTTACCCCCTCTCTCTCTCTCTCTCTCTCTCTCTCTCTCTCTCTCTCTCTCTCAACACTTCTATATCTCCTCAGCTACTTCTTCCTACTTTCCCGCACCTGAAACAGCAAATTTACCGTACAATACTAATTAATCATCTATTAAATGAACAAATCAAAACTATTTTTATGTACGTCTCAGTTTGTCGATATCTGGGTGTCTGTGTTGATACCTATTTGTTTCAGTCTGAATGTACTGATACTTGTGAATCTATCTATCAGTAATTCTCTCACTCATTAAGGAACTATTTCAATATTCTATTTGCCTTGTCTAAATATTATTTATGTATCTTTCACTGAGAGACAATTTTATATATCATTAGTTGACTAAGAAGTTAGTGTCTAAGTTTATATCTAAGTATCTATCTTTCAATGCTAGATTAATATATTTTATGTGCATCCAATCTCTCTCTCTCTCTCTCTCTATATATATATATATATATATATATACATATATATATATATATATATATAGAGAGAGAGAGAGAGAGAGAGAGGGAGGGAGGGAATTGATACCTATTTCCAGATGCATTTAGTTATCTTTACTAGAGTCTCATTGTTCACTTATATTTCTGCAAATAATTATCTACTTTTTTGTATCAAATTGCTATTAATCTTACATCTACCACAGTGTGCAGATGAACATTTACCTGTGTCAAATTGTTACTAATATATCTCTCTCAGTGTACTCACAGACACACAGATATATATATATATGTGTGTGTGTGTGTGAGTACAATGAGGGAGACATATATACATATATATATTTCTAATCATCCATCGTTAACTTAAAATTATTAATATCACTCCTCATGGTACTGATGATGGTTCAGTAGAACCGAAACGCTATAGTGTTGACCCGTTAATAAATCATTCCTTCCTCTTGGATCGTTGTTATCAGTTTTTCTACATATATATATATATTGTTTTGACCATCAAATTACCCTGACCTGCCCTTGGCAAACTATCTATTTTAACTTGCACTAGGCAATCAAACAATTATGACATGCACATGGCAATCTACTGACTGCAGCATGCACTATGTAGTCGACATACCATGATATGCTATTGATAATGTACTTGATATAAACTTCTTTTGGCTTTCTATCTATCATCACATCCAATTGACAATGTTGTCAACATCATGTGCTCTTGGTAATATACCAATCCTGATCAGCTTTTAGCAATCTATCTATCCTGACCTTCCAGCAATATAAATACCAAGACAAGCTCTTGGCTATCAACCTACCTTGACATGCCTATGTTCATCTACCTACCATGTTCTCAGCAATCTACCTACCATAGTACAATTGTGATCATCTACTAACCATACCATGCTCTTTACAATATACCAATCTTTTTGCTTCTGGTAATTATTTACCTCAATCTATTTATAATACCATTGTCTATCTATATCAGTTTCTTTCATTATTTCATGTCAAACTGCACTCAACAATCAAACCAATCTGTTTATAGCTATTGAGTCAGATCTCATCTATCCCTCCCTCTTGGCTCACAAACACTTGTTGAAGTTTGTTGTAAAGAAACTGTCTTGGTCTAATCACTCTAACGCTATACTGATAAAGATATATTTAGTAGTCTGACCATAACTCTCTCTCTCTCTCTCTCTCTCTCTCTCTCTCTCTCTATATATATATATATATATATATATATATATATATATATATATCTATCTTGATATCATAACCATCACTCACATAAATTTGATGAAAGCTTGAAGATACAAAAACAATACATTGTGACTAGAATAACAACCAAGATGAAGATAATCGTCCAAGTACATCAGTGAATGATAATTCTGTCAATCTCTCTCCCTCTTTCCTAGGCTGATAATACTCATCACACTCACTCACTCACTCACTCACTCTCTCTCTCTCTCTCTCTCTCTCTCTCTCTCTCTCATCCAAACCCAGAACCATTTCTTTCTTTCTTAGTCTTTAGATCATCTCTCTCTTGGTCTGCTCATAGCTCTCCTGCTCTCTTTCTCTCATTCTTTCCCTCTCTCTCCCTAAAACTATGACTATCAATGTGTCTATTTGTAATGTTTATTATAATCTTTTATATTCTTCCAAGTAAATTCAAGTCTATCTTTTGCAAAAAATCTGTTCATGACTATTTAAATGTCAAGCTTTGTATATGCATCAATATATTTGTTTCCTTATACAAACTGCCGGTATGTATAAAAGATTTATATATAGATAGATAAGAAATAACAACGTGAAAAATTCAACCATTTAAAAATAACATTGGATAAAAAAGTGCTCAAATGCCGACCAACAGACCAGTGTAAAAATAAACTAAATCTTACCTCTCAGTTTTTTTTTGAGTTCTACGACAAATAATTCCATGCATTAAAAAAAAATCATCTGAATGGAGGTTGTGGGAAGAAAAAAGCCACAAACAAAAAACCTACGACATCATAAGTGTTTTTTTTTAAACACATGAAACTGTCAGTGAGAAAACTGTGAGGTAACAATTATTTTAGTTTATTTTTATATATATATATATATATATATATATATATATATATATATACGTTCTTGAAATATCTGTTCTTCAGTCTCTTCTCTATGTCTCCTCCTGATCACCTATATTACTTTATCAGTAAGACTATCTTTATCAGTGTACTAATAGCTACCTATGTCAGTCTGTTGATAAATACCATGATCAGTTGATAATTAGCTTAAAGTATTTCAATCTACTTACTTCTATTATCAATCTCAGTGTACTTAGACCTATATCAACCAGCTGATAAATTTCATTGCCTGCTACTAAATATCTGTACATCTCAGCTTACAAATAACTTGGAATCTCACTCTGTTATTTATCAATCATTATACTTAAAACTATTTCTACTATACTTCTAAGTGCTATTCAATACAGATCACTACCACACCTCCCCCCCCTCTCTCTCTCTCTCTCTCTCTCTCTCTCTCTCTCTCTCTCTCTCTCTCTCTCTCTCTCTCTCTCTCTGCGTATATAAAAACTAAAAGAATAGCTAACAGTTATGCTGACTTCCCTTACTGATATATGCAGGAAGCTTTTACAAAAAAAAAAAAACACAATCATCACACAGTAACAAAAAATGGTACATTCATATATAATATATATACGTATATATGTGTGTATATATATATATATGTGTGCATATATATATGTATATATACGTGTGTATATATATATGTGGGTGTGTATATATATATATATGTATGTATATATATATATGTGTGTATATATATGTATGTATGTATATATATATGTATGTATATATGTATGCATATATATATAAATATAGATATATATAAATAAATATATATATATATGTATGTATATATATATATATATATGTATGTATATATATATAAATATAGATATATATATATAAATATATATATATATATATATATATATATATATATATACCTATATATATTTATATACCTATAAATATATATATATATATATATATATATATACCTATATATATTTATATATCTATAAATATATATATATATATATATATATATATATATATATATATATATATATATATATACCTATATATATTTATATACCTATAAAAATATATATATATATATAAATATATATATATATATATATATATATATATATACCTATATATATTTATATACCTATAAATATATATATATATATATATATATATATACCTATATATATTTATATACCTATAAATATATATATATATATATATATATATATATATACCTATATATATTTATATACCTATAAATATATATATATATATATACCTATGTATATTTATATACCTATGAATATATATATATATATATATATATATATATATTTATATATATATTTATATATTTATGTATATATATATTTATATATATATATTTATATACCTATATACATATATACCTATATATATTTATATACCTATATACATATATATATATATATATATATATATATTTATATATATATATATTTATATATATATATATTTATATATATATATATATATATATATTTATATATATATATATATATATATATATATTTATAGATATATATATATATATATTTATAGAGATATATATATATTTATAGATATATATATATTTATAGATATATATATATTTATAGAGATATATATATTTATAGATATATATATATATTTATATATATATATATATATATATATATATATATATATATATATATATATATATATATATATATATATATAAATATATATATATATATATAATT